>JADRCH010000336.1:956339-1103804 GCA_019843965.1 Rhynchomys soricoides
GAAGAAGAAGAAGAAGAAGAAGAAGAAGAAGAAGAAGAAGAAGAAGAGGAAGAGGAAGAGGAAGAGGAAGAGGAAGAGGAAGAGGAACAAGAACAAGAAGAAGAACAAGAAGAACAAGAAGAAGAAGAAAGAAAGAAAAACCTGGAGAACAGCAGACATGAATTATTTATAACCATGATGAGAAAAGAAAATGTAAGTAAATGCTAATTATCCAGTATCCTCATCTCAGTTTAAGGGGAATAAAAAATTCCGAAAGGCTGTAAAGTGTCAAAATTGGTCATTATTAGCTAGCTAATTAAAACAGCTATTATACAGAATATTTTCAAGGGATATGGAATTAATGTCTTCTAAATTTGCACTAAATTTCAGACCTGCAAATAGTTAATTTTCTGGAAATTTGGTCAAATATCAAAACAGGGCAAAGGACCACAGAAAATGAAGTCAACTCTCTCTTGCAAGCTCCAACAAATTCCCCTCAGTTATTGCTCAGCTTTGTTGCTGCCAAACGATCTTTGCCCCAGTTTCTGAAGGTTTCCTTTGGGAGCCAAGTCCACAGCTGTTCCCCTGTCTCCCTTTGCCTTGCCAAGGACCTTTTCACATTCTCCCTTTTCTGTCTTGCTCTCTTTCTTCTCTTCTAGTTCCTATGGCACAGGCTAGAATTCCTACGTTCTTGAGACTGGTCAAGCCAAATATCCCTTTCTTGGATCTCCAGGAAACAGCAGCAGCAGCAATGGATCTCTTAGCTAGCACACCTATGACAAAGGTTGGATCAAGTTAATGGTTAGCACAGAGTTAGTGTCTTGATGCTAGCTGTGTCACATAAGCAACTGGAATTTCCTCAGACACAGGTTTTCTGAACCATACAGCAGTTTTTGTAAATGCCACTTGCTGGATATCACCAAGCTTCCAGGGCTGGCACTACCCACCACACTGACTTTCTGTCTTAACAAGGGACTCTTGAATTAGCTGGTTCTATGGTTCTAACATTCCAGGCACAAGGACATTTTTGTTTGCTGTACTCTTTACTTAAGATAGCTTTGCTCCTTTTTATCATAAGCATTAAAAAAAAAAAAAAATGATACTCATCCCTCAGAGTCTCGATCTTCCATCTGTTTCCTGTCTGTATGTAGTTTTCTCACTCTTACAGGCAGCAGTGTTTGGGCACATATTTAACAAAGGGTTTTACAATGCAGTAGGGCGAATGAATAATGGGGGATAAAAGCTAATTTGTGGTTATTGGTTTCTCTGGTGTAAATACCTCCTCCACCTGACAGTTTCAAGCTACTAGTGTTATATTACACATGCAAAGTGAGGGGGAAATTCAAACAAACAGCTGTCTCCATCATTCCGGAAGCATTCCACTTCCAAATTAATACACCAAACTTGTTTGCTCTTTTTCTTCTTGTTACCAGTTCATGATTCCCCTGCTACTTTCATTTCCCCCTCTTGTTCCCGTTTCTAATTTATGAACTCTCAACATTAAAAAGTCAGGGCCCACATGTGATTTTGATCACATGCCAGTGCCTACCATAGTGGTTAGCCAGAGGAAACAAGTGGTCAGCTTTAGTTAACTTCGCAATAATATCACATGAAGCAGCATGTAACATGATTAGCTGGGTGGTGCTATATTTATATATGATAAAGAATCAAGAAATTAAAGTTGGGAATGAATCTCCAAATAGCATACAAAGAAATGCTGAAGTTGTCATCAAAATGTACACAGTCCCTTGCTTATAAGGAGTGTATCTTTGCATGATGTCATTGATGGCTGTTAAATACATTGCTATGGAAAACATTCTTTTCTTCAAGAGCAAATATTGTATACAGTTGGTAGTCTTTCATAATCCCTTTCAGAATAAAAAGATAGGAGAGAAAAAACCTACAGCTTGTTGAAGAATTTTAATGTCTATTCACATCAATTGATATATAACGATTGCTTAATACATTCTTAAAGTTTAACCATCTTTCTTTCAAGTACCGAGTAGAATAATCCAAATGTATAGGCTTTCATAGTACATACAACGTTCTGAATTTCAAAATTAAATACAAAAATAATGTACCTTCAGACTTCTCTTCAGCAATTGCCCAAGTGTTAAAATACATTATGTTGCCATTGATTTGTATTTGTGTAGCACAAATCATCCAAGACTATTTAAAACTAAAATGTTAATTTACATTCATTAATTTACATACAGATAAAGAACTCTAGAAATTTAAATAGGAATGAATACCTAATGAAAAGCTCTCTGTGCCAAAGTAATGGATCATTTTCGGGCATCATATCATGTAATGGAAATTATCCTAGAGTTCTCAAGCCAGAGTGCCAACTGTCAAGCTGGTAGAACAACTTATCTGAGTAGTTCTTACCAAAGAAGACGTTCTAATTGACAATCTGACTGCTGATGTTTACAGATGTCCAAGTTGTTAAGTCATTAGAAAAAAAAATGCAACTCTAACTCCTTCTTTTTTTGGAGTAATTCTCCATACTTAAGTGACTTAGGAACAAATCTAAACTGAGTTATCAGTAGTAAAAAAGTTATTTTCTCCTTAAATGTTCCACAAGTATAGAACTGTAAGCACTCTACATAAGAGCCAGAAAGGCTGGAAACCTCAACATAGAGCTTAAAAATTGGATATTTGGCAAGGCTGCTTTCAAGAATATTTGAGCAGATCTATGATTTGAAAAAAAAAAAAAAGACAGTTTTCCTTAAATATAAAGTAGAATTCTATTCACTGTGTTCATTTCCAAGTGTATGAGTAACCAGGCTTAGCAGCAGGGCTTCTTGTCTACCCAGCAGCTAAATCCCAGTTTACATTTGTTATTCTCTATTAGAACTCATATACTGTTAATTTACATATGCTCCATAATTGTTATATATATGGTCATAATTAATGTTATCAATATAGTATGGTGATAATGTTATCAATTTTTGATCAATATGATCAAATTTGAGTATTTGTTTGCTTTGAAGAGCTGGGCATAAAACTTACGGTCTTCAACACACTAGGCAGGTTCCCCTATTGCTGAACTCTTCTCTTAACCCTTGATTTTGAGATAAATAGCATTAGGCTGGCCTTGAACTCACAAAGTAGCCTAAGTTAGCTTCAAACTTGTCAGTCTTCTGCCTCCCTCTCCTAAGAGTTCAGATCATATGTATGTACCAACGTGTATAACCTAGAATTTATTTTAATAACTTCATGATTTTAAATTATAAGGAAGAATTATTTTTATGTTTTTTATTGAAAATAATTTTCCATACAATGTATTCTAATTATTCATCATTTAAAATTATAGTGCACATGGATAAATGGCATTCATAATTATGGCAAAGTTTTGGACTGGGTTCACTTTTGGCTCTAAATCTTTTTGATTATTTTTTAATGTCAAGACTAATTAAGGGATTTAGACATACCTCTGTGCATGCCCATGGTGTCAATTAATATCTATTCTTCTCTGTTTTCAAAGCAGGGCTAGGGAAAACAGTATGAAAACATTTTCCTGTGGTTGCATAATGATGGTACATGTTCAGCAATGCACATTCTCACACGTAACCATCTTAAGACTTTAAACCAATTTTCAGTTAGCATCTTCAACAAATCTCATTTAACAAAATAGTTCAAAACAAACTCCTGATATGATTAGCATTAGTTTTTTATATGGTCATAGAATAGAAAAGGTTAGAAATGGTACCCTTTCAGAAACGCATGCCTGTGGGAGCAGTGATGACATCTACCACAAATAAGTTATAGAAGCATTGCCAGTGATTAGCTCTCATCGATTATGTAATGGTTTTTCAGAAATTGTAATAGTCAAATTATTCATACTAATTTATTATAATGTGAAGTATAAGTACTTTTGTGTGGTCAAATATTGAGCCAACTATTTGACGTAAATTCATAAAATTCAATAAACTTCCAATTGATTAAATGGAACCATAAAACCCAACTATTTAATCAGCTGTTTAACCCAGTCATAAGACTCTGGTGACTTGCCCTGTGTTAATATCATTGACAACTTAACACATAATCAATATTTGGATATTACATAAAAGCCAGGCTTGTTAAGTTTTACCTATATCCTAATCAATAATTTAAAATCTTTCTTTTAATTTCCAGAATCCTAATTTTACCAACAGGTGTTTGAAAATGTTTATAAACCCTTCCTAAAAATTAACTAAATAATTTCCCCCCAATGTCTAAAATTAGTACTTCAAGTTCCACGTAACATTCTATCTATGTATGACTATTCCTGTCAGTCTAAACCATCAGGTAATGACTGTAGATGGTTTGGGTTTTGTTGTTGTTGTTGTTGTTGTTGTTTCACAGAATCATCTCACACACACACACACACACACACACACACACTTATACATATAATCAATTATATAAGTAAAACTCATTTTTGCTAGCTTTAGCTTATTTGAAAAGGTTACATTAATTTACACCTCTATAAAATAGGACTCAATTTGAACTTTTATAAGAAGTTGAAATTAAATATAGGAACAAGACCTGACTTTTCATAAAGCTAATGTGCTGTCCAGGGGAATCAACATAAAAGCAACTCTCTGGACCTTGATCTCATTTGCTAATGAACATTTCAGTTCAACAACAACAGATGGTTGAGAGAAACGTGCAGTGATCTCTGGCCCCTGGCTTCTATGTCATTCTGTACAGAAAACATTCTGTGAGTCATGTGAATCATAAATTGGAAGATCATAAGCATTCATGCAAAGCTGGACTTTAGAAAACACTTTGTCACTAGGAACAAAGATTGAGTGTTCATTGTCCTCCCTTTCTTGAAAGAAAGCTAAGATCGTTAGACATGTTTATGGGTTTGTGTTCAGCTGTTCAATGCTGAGAACAGAAATTAGGGCATGTTCTCTACGTTCCACGTTCTTATAGTAAATTTAGTCAAAAGGTAATACTTAAAAATACTTTTAAAAATGTCTTAGCTCAATTCTTCAAAGGCTCAGTTTTTAGTGGGCAGAATATTATTTTCCCTTCAAACACAAAGATCTGGTATCATGAACAAAGAAATCTCTAGCTATTAATTTGTTTCTCAGGGATAGCACACAATTCAAATGTGGCATTTATACAAGTGTATAGTATTGTCACTACTGTGATGTCTCTCCACTGCTTATATTTACCTGAAGAGAAGGACTCCCTCTCAGACCTGTCATGAGTTACTAGTCATCTGTAATGTTGCCAATCCTCAGAGAAGGTCAGGACATAGCCAGTGAGATGACTGGGCTTCATTCACCTTGATCATTACTTCAGACTCTTCATGGGCTTCAGGTAGGAGTTGAGCCTCTTGAGATCATCGTGGTAATGAATGTGAAGGAATGTGTGTGCAGAAAATATGTATGCAAGAAGGGTATGAAGTGCCTCTGTGCTAATTCAGGTGCACTTACGCCCTCCATTAAATTCCTTTCAGAAAGCCGGGCAGTGGTAGCACAGGCCTTTAATCCCAGCACTTGGGAGGCAGAGACAGGCAGATTTCTGAGTTCGAGGCCAGCCTGATCTACAGAGTGAGTTCCAGAACAGCCAGGGCTATACATAGAAACCCTGTCTCGAAAAACAAAAAAGAAAAAGAAAAAGAAAAAGAAAAAGAAAAAGAAATTCCTTTCAGAAATCTCATGTCTTTGTCATTCTTACTAGCATTTCACTGAGTAATAGAACCTGTGCCAAACATAAAACAAGGTGAAACTAATTTGCAAGAAATCATATTGTTCTTCCTATCGTAAAATAGTGGGTCACCTACAATAGATTAGAGCAAGGATTTTTGTTGTTTGTTTGTTTGTTTTTGTTTTTTAAGATACAACTGAGAGAGAAAGTTTTACTAAAAATTTAAAGATTAGAAGGAAATTAGACTGGAAACATGATGTGAGTTAAAGAAGAGGGGTAATCAGAATAGATCATGATTGAGTAGAGCATAAAAGCTTGTTAAAAGAGATAAAGGTAAACATGCCAGAAAATCCAAGGCCTGCCAGTGGATAGAATTTAACCATCACGTCCTTGACTCCCAATCATGATGTTCTTCCTGTAAAAAGACACAATGTTCTCTCCTCAAAATCCAAATCACCTTTTTGTTGGGAGCCGCCTGAGCGCCCACATCCGCCATTACAAGATAGCGCCTACATCTGGCCGAGGACAAGTTGTAAACAGGCTAGTGCGCATGCACCAGGTAATTTTCCACCTCAGAGTCTCAGCCTCTCTCGTGGCGGCATCTGGCCTGGTGTGCGGGAGCCAATGGGGAAGCTCCATGTCCCAGGCAAGCGCTGTGACCCATATAAAGGGCGAGTATTCTATTGTTCTGGGTCTCCACTCGTGGCAAGCTTATGCTCTCCCTCTCAAGATGCATTAAAGCTGTTACTGCAGAAGGATCCTATGTGTGCCGCGTCGTTCTTGCTGGCGAGACCGTAGCGCGGGACACCTTTTCATGTGATTACATTGTCCTGGGCCCAAGATCACTTACTTTTCCATTAAGCAGTCATTGGAGAGAAGATTCAAGCCCAAGAATAAACTAGAACTATTGAAGTCCCTATCTGTTCAAATCTGGTGGATGTGAACAAGAGTGGCAGCTGGACTGGAAAAGCCACTGGGAATGCTACCTTAGCCATGTACTTTCCAGAGTCCAAGTTAATTCACCTTCTAAGGTACCAAATTCCATTCCTTTGATAAGATCCTAGGATTCAAATAGGCTAACAAATAACACATGTGTATCACCTGTAATCCTATTACTATTCCTATTAAAAGATGGGGAAACACCTCAGAAAAAATTACAGCAATGAAAAAACTTCTGTATGATCTGGATAGAGACAACTAGAGACCATTCCAGCTAGCTCTACCTGCTAGAATGAGTTAGGGACTTTTGATATACTATATAGGTTTGTGTATAATGAGAGAATATCACACAAATGAGCCTATTATCTAGCATAGAGCCTAAATTATAGTGGACTCAGAACTGTTAAATGAATGACAACCTTGAACAAGTTACTTGAACACATCTTGAAGGTAAGAAAAACAGCTGTACATTTCTTATAAGTTCCTCCTTCTGGGGCTCTGAGTTAAAGATTCTTCCATATGCTTAAGAGTGTAGCATAGTAAGGGTTCGCACTGTGGCATTTGCAGAATTTTTTCTTTGCCCCAGAGTTGATAGCTTTGTTATTACTGTTGTTATCTTTTCACCTGTATTTTCCCACTTGTAGTTAAACTTTAGACATTTTGAATTTTCCCCTCTTATCAGTGGATAAATTTTAGCTTCACTTATCTGTTCTTTCCTGTGTCAACATGAGAAATATGAAGTACAAAGTAATACGATTTTTCCTTTAGCCAGCCTCTCACTATGTAAATTGAGTGGTCTTGAGTTTGTTCTGATACTCCTGATTCTGTCTCCAGAGTACTGGGATTACAGGCTTGCTTTTATTACAATATACATAGCATTATACTTCTGATCAGCTTCATGAAATTAGTTAATTGACATTTGTTAGGCTAAAGATCATCACCTTCTAGGTCTGTACATCCCAGATGCTTTCTCTAATTTTCATCTCCATCTCAAATATGATGATATTCCTGTAGCTTATAACTTAGTTTGGACCTTATCAAATGTCTTCTGTCCCCTGCTTAAAGTGGCCTTAGTAACATAATAAACAAATAAACAAAGTCAATCTTCCATACAAATCTTTACTATTTCCTACTCCACCACCAATGCCTGCAATATAAAATCTAAGATTCCTATGAGTCAGTTACTCTATAACTAGCCAGCCACAAGCGTCTCATTGAGACTCCTTCAATCTTTTGTTTTAGCTGTTTCTTCTTTTGCTTATACACAGATGCTTCCCTAGATACCTGCCAAACCCCAATTCCTCATTTTCTTAGATTTTTACACCATTGACCTTTTTTGTAATTACTCATCAGTGCATTGTAGTTTATAACCCTTCCCTACCAGCTACATGCAACTAATGACAGATTGGAGACTGAAGCTTGGAGACTAAGTCTTTTGGTGACTGGTATTACAAATGTTCAATAACCTTTGGTTAAACAGAGAATGAGTAACTGAGGAAATGGTAGTAATTAAGTCATATAGTTCAAATTTTCCTTCAGATTTTTAAAAACTTAACTTGCTTTTCTGTAGTCATGCTCTGTCACCTCACACTTAGGTACTTTCACATGTGCTTGTCATAAAAGTTGTCCATTCATTTCATCAACATGGTCTCTGTTCAATTATTTAGCAAATGTTTATTGCATGTGTCCTATATTCCAGTCATAATTCTGGGCAATATAAATAAAAGTTACTAATATAGACTGCCTACCTCACAAGTCTGCTGTGCTAATAAACATAATAGATGCTAAACAGAAGAACCATATTTTTTATTGTTTGGTATGGCTCTCATAAAGTGACCATATAAAGTAAGTGGAAATGAAGAGAGAGAACTTGTGAAGTCTATCAGAAAGCTTACTCTGTGGAGGAGACATTGATGGCAAAACATGAAATCTGAGAGAGTAATAATGAAAGGTGAAAAAAAGAAGCCTGGTATGATGCCACATACCTGTATGACGCCACATACCTGTATGACGTCACACATCTGTATGATGTCACATATCTGTATGATGTCACATATCTGTATGATGTCATATACCAGTATTATGCCACATACTTTTATGATGCCACATACCTGTGATCCTCATCCTGTAACATGAAAGCAGAAAGAAAGGATAACCTCAGCTACATAGTGAGTTCATGTCCACCATGTCTCAAAAAATAACAATTGAAAGGGAAAGAAAACTACATGAATCCCAAAAAGGAGAGAGATCATGAAAGAGTCATTATTTGTATTGAAAAAGTTATATTTGTATTGATTTAAACTAAGAGAACACCATGATTTTATTTTATTGAGAGGAGAATGATATGAACCAAGTTCAGAAGGACAGTGAGGATGAAAACAGTCGCCACAGACTGTGAGTCATCACAAGTTTATTTCTTGTTCTAAGGGAAAAAGAACCCATGAAAGAGTTGCAAGCAGCAAAGTGAATTTGTAAAGTCCGTTCACCATGAAACATATTTAAACAATGGGGGAAGTTCTGGGAGAGTCTCTTTAGAGGCTGGAAAAGCAGCAGCAGGGCAATTTGTGAGAATGCTTTTATACTGGCGCTGGAAGAGGTGGAAACAAGGAGGTGAAATAAAGATTTCATTTTAGCTGTGCGGTACCTGGAGAAAAGGGACGAAGAAGAAGTGCTGGCTACTTGTCACTTTTCTCTAACTGTGACAATTGCTACCAATTTGATAATGTAGAACTGAGTCAGCACATTTAATCACCTCTTTTGAGTGATTTTCATAATCCTTCAGAATGACATGGACTCCACCGTGTACTGGCATACTTTTTGAATATTTGGATATTTAATTACATAATACTACGATCACTTGCCAGCCAGCAAGATCTTTGAAAACAACAATGATATCTTTTCACCTTCATGTAAGCTGATTTAAGTCAGTGTTAGCACAGAACACAAGCTAATTGTTTGGGAAATGTAGGAAGAGACCAGAGAGAATCATATTATCAGACTGACACATCCAATCTTCCAGTCTATTTATTCCTGAAAATATATATAAACTTTTATCAAAGTCTTCTAAGACTAATGTTTTAACTGCTTCAAATTGCAAACTGCTTTAAAATTTCCAGTTGTTCAAGTTTGTGTGAGAATAATTTCACTCAGTCCTATGTGAAGAGTGAAGAATGAAATCTTCACACACACACACACACACACACACCCTCCGGAGTGCTTGATCAACTTAGGTTGCCCAGCAGAAATGGAGAAAAATGCATTTTAAGTATATTGAAATATGTGGTCAGTGTCAACCATTGACCAAATTTTGGAGGAGTAATTTTTTTTTCATTTTATTTTATTTTTTAAGAATGTTTGATGTAGGTGGCCAGAGATCAGAGAGAAAGAAATGGATCCACTGCTTTGAAGGAGTGACGTGCATTATATTTTGTGCAGCACTAAGTGCCTATGACATGGTACTTGTAGAAGATGAAGAGGTGGTAAGTAAATGAGATGCAGAAGGTGGAGGCAGAGGAGAGAGCAAGGTAAACCCAACAGTCCTGCACTTCCCATCCCAATGTCTACTCTTCAAGCATGCATACTATGTCTAGGACTTGCTTGTGATACCCATGCTCAAGCCCTGCAGATAATAACCCTATGTGGTCTCTTTCTTTACACCACAGAACAGAATGCACGAAAGCCTTCACCTCTTCAACAGCATATGTAATCACAAGTATTTCTCAACCACCTCCATTGTGCTGTTTCTCAACAAGAAAGATCTCTTCCAGGAGAAGGTGACTAAGGTGCACCTCAGCATCTGTTTTCCAGAATACACTGGTAAGATTATGCCCCTCAATGCTAGATAGTAAGCTCTGTAATACCCTCTCACTCCCTCTCGTGTGTGTGTGTGTGTGTGTTTGTGTGTGTGTGTGTGTGTGTGTGTGTGTGATGTATTTGTTACTGTGGGTGTATGTAAATGTGTTTATGGAAGTACATTCAAGCTTGTGTGCATGCCTGTATAATGTCAAGTGTGGTATTCAATCTCTCTTAATCATTCTCTACTCTAAAAATTACTGATTTTTAACCTGTCTATGTGAGAGCTTATAAGAATTTATGTGCATCACATGCAGTAGTGCCCATGGAGGAGGGAAGAGGGCTCTGAATATCCTGAAGTTGGAATCACAGACAATAGTGAGTCACCTTGTGGGTTCTGTGAAGCAACTCTAGATCCTTTGTGGGAGTAATACGTGCTTTTTAATCTCTGTGTAAAATCTCCACACATAACCCCTATGCCCCAACCTTTATTTTTTGAGACATGGTCCCTCACAGAACTTGAAATTCATCAATGCAAGTAAACCGGCTGACCAAAGAGCTTCATGAATCCTCTTGTCCCCATCCTCTTCCTCATCCCTCCCTGAGGTTTACAGAAGTACACTGCTACACCCTGGTTTATTCATATGTTCTAGGAATCCAAACACAAGACCTCATGCTTGTGTAGTAGGCTCTTTACCAACTGAACCATCTCCCCAATCCACTTGTCTGGATCTGAACATGAGTGAGATTCTCACTGAAAACACCATCTCAAATAAAGAGGAGCCTTTGCCATGCTGTGGACATTAAAGCAAGCCCCAGTGGAACAAACTAGAAAATGAGAGATTGTTGAGAGTAGCTACTCTGCATACACATCAAATGGTACTGCAGGATGTATTACCTTCTGTATAATAATGTCACTGTAGTCACCTTATGTAGGGCTCACAGTGTTACAAAGGAACTCAATAGCTCTTCAATGTCTACAGTGTGGCCAGTGAACAACAGGAATGAACATGAAGACAGTGGCCCTTCTCTTTTATCTCCTGAGGTCGTAGCATTTTATTATTGATCTTATCAGTCAGTCACTACTGAGGCCATGTCACAGGAAATGATTGGTTGACCTTTAGAGACTTTAGCTGTACTGTTGTTAATGAGATTATCTATGACTGAAATGGGTGAAATTTAAACATAAATGTATGTCTAATTTGATTCTCTGGGTATTAGATGTCCTAAGACAATGGCTGTATGTCAAGGTCAATATTTAGGCTGGTTAATCTTTACTTAGAGTGTGTTATTCTTAGATTTCAAACATCATCCATATTGCCTACACTTCTATCATGTGATAAATACAATCATGAATCTATATTTAATGAAATAGATTAAATATAGACAGAGTTAAGGGATATGTATTTAATAATACAGTCTGTTAGAGCAGGTTTTATTCACAGAGATATAAATATTTTGAGAGTGCAGAGATTTTATGTATCTTCTCCCCCCACCATAGGATCCAATTAGCTACATCTTGTATTGATGCAGTGTGTTTGTTGTAATTTATGGAATGATGTTGACACACAATTAACTAAAGTTCACAGTTTAATCAAGCCTTGCTTTCAGTGTCTCATAGTTTTATGTGTTTTCATAAATACACTAAATGGAGCCACCTGTTATTAGTCCTCTGTTATGATAACAAATACCCATGTTAAATCAGATGATAAAGAGAATGGCAGTTTTCTTAATCTCATAATTTGTGAAGCTCCAATCTATGGTCAGTTAGCCCCGATTCTTTTAAGATTGTGGTAAGGGAGTATGACAAAAGAAGGCTGTTATGTCCCTTTCAAGAAGGAAGCAAAATAGAGAGAGTGGAGAATCCTACAGTCCCCTTTGAAGGCACCCCCTTGGTAGCCAAAAGACCTCCCATGAGGTCCCACCTCTTAATAGTTTCTACCAACCCCAATGGTGCCAAGGACCAAACCTGTAACAAATGGGACTTTGGGTGGCATTCAAATATAGACTGGAGAATTAGTGTGCTAAGTATCATATAATATATTTCTGTTGTTCTCAGATAACCAAAGTTTCACCTGTATTTGCCCTTACTTTCCTCCTGAACTCCAGAAATTACAAAGGTTTCAAATATTACAGTTTCCCATTCTCCATGATCTCAAAGTGCTGGAATTATGCAGGATCTAGCCTCCCCAGAGACTAGAACAATTTGCATTCCCACTAGCAATAAGTATAGTTCCTATGATTTTGTAAACTTTCACAAGTTTTTCATCTCTGTTTTATTTATCTTATTTTATTGTATTTTAATTCATTTGTTTATTTATTGGTTTATTTACTAGCACTGGGTATTGAACCCATGGTCTTTTGCATGCTAAGCAAGAGCTCTGCCACTGAGCCACCTTCTAATCATTGTTGTGTTACACGATATAAATACTTCTTTCTTCCTAGAATTTTTCTTCTAGCAGAATGAAAGCGAAAATTTTATTTCTATCTCATTAGAAAATCTTTAGGGTCTTTTCTAATATATTCAGCATAATATATTCTGATGTGAAGCCAATCAGTTAGAAACAGCCGCCCTGTATCCGTCAGCCCTCCTATTTTATGTATACTCTTCCCCATCAGATCTGGGTGTCATTCTCCTAGAGTTTCTCACACATTGAGTAGTGGGCCACTCTCTATAGCTGTCCACATCTAAGCTCAGCTCCTCTGTTCACCCAGCAGTCAAACCAGTGAGCTTCCTCACCATTTATCCCATTTCATTTGTATACTGCCTCTACTAAATTTCATGCATTTCTGTCTGACCAGATCTTCAAATTCCAGTCTATTTCTCAACTCGAGTCAGAAGAACCATGAGAGGAGTCTCATTGACCAAGATCAGTTGCACTTTCTTGCTTTCCTGAATCCCTTTTCTCCTTTCTCTTTGTAAGGCCTTGCTCAACACTCCGCAACCTAGCCATCTGTCATCGTCTCATTTATTTTAGCTTGTATTAAAGCATATGCATAAGTACAAGAACATAACATGCAGTATTTGTTTGAGTGTTCATTACTTGTATCATTCTCCCTGTTATGGGGAGCTTTTAAACTTTTTAAAACTTAAATTATAATTACCTCATTTCTCTCTGCCCCCTCGCTCTTACGCCACCCATATCTGACCACCACCTTCCTTCCTGCCAAATTCACAGGTTCCTCTTCTTTAATGTGGTTACATATCCATTTAAATGAATTAACATATAACTCTCAGAAATTCCAGAAAAGCTGGCAGAGTATACGACACCATGCAGGTGCTATACACATTTCTAATATCTGACCTTAGATACATTGACTTTGAAGTCGAGAGATGATGTACATAAAGATGCCATACAACAAATAGTAACATACAACTTGTCAATGCTATTCATAGTGCCATGATTTATAAGATGTGATTAATATTTACTTCTTTCACTTCTTTGTTCACTAAGGACCAAATACATTCGAAGATGCAGGGAACTACATCAAGAACCAGTTTCTAGACCTGAACTTAAAAAAAGAAGATAAGGAAATCTATTCTCATATGACCTGTGCTACTGACACACAAAACGTCAAATTTGTGTTTGATGCAGTGACAGATATAATAATAAAAGAGAACCTCAAAGACTGCGGGCTTTTCTGAGCAAACTGTTTGCTCCCACTTGTGATGGCTACAGTCTTTTTAAGATATAAAAGGGTGCTGTGAATTAGCTTGGGTAGATATTAACTGACCTAGAAATGTAATTAGCACTATAAAAACACACACACAAATGTTAATGTGGTTTCATGTATATCTGTGTACGATTTTCTTGGGGAATGGAGGGTATAGCTTTTGTTCTATATCTAGAATCTGATGTATCTTGTTAACTATCACAATATACATTCATGCTACTAAAGTTTCTTGGAAGTAAGCTATAAGTGACCAATTTTTAATCATAGAGTAAATTATAGAATGTGCTATAAGATTTCCATGGCTAGATTTTGAGAAGCATTCAAAGCCATACCTGTACTACAGAAACTGTACAAAATGATACAAGGTATATTATTGGTGGTCAGACCTTTAAGGTGCCCCAAAGCATACACAGAACATGCTTTTGTTGATGGAAAATTGTATGTGTAAAATAGATATATAACTATAATATCTCTGAGTGGCATGGGATGTTATTGTAAGTGATATCCTGAGCTTTAGAAAGACAAAGCTAGACTTCAAGACTAAAAAGTTTGCTTAATAGAGTGTTTTTTGTTTTGTGTAATAGTATCAAGGATGTGGAGGGAATTTTATATGATAGCTATTGAGCTTCTCTATTGGAACTGGTCTTTTCTGACTCTTTAAATTGGTATCTTAGAAACTGAAAGTTTGTACAAAATGTCTTACTTATCTGAAGATAAAGATGATTGTTTCTTTTCCCTTTTTTAATGCCTCTGCCCTTTTAACTTAAAGCACTTCTGATATCATTCATTGATTCTGCATTTGAGAAAACATATAATGTTATATGTTTTATATAGACTTTTAGACTAATGCATGAAATCAATAATTGTTCATGAAATATTAAATTAGATTTGTTTAAACAAGGAAAGAGTAATGCAAAGAAGAAGAAATTAAGCATTTACCAATCTGCAGCTCAGGCGAATCTTGATTGTATGTCAGTAGATTTCACTGCCACAAAACATAAAACCACTGCACTCAAGAAGAGATCCTTACTAGATTATCCGTATCTTATTCTTCCCCTGATTAAAAACCACAAAAGAGGTTAAAATCACTTAAAAATATAATGGTTTTTAATTTTAAATTCTTTGGAAGTGATAAGATACCAAGGGCAAAAGCATCCTAAAGAATTATTCAGTTCTGACATCTGATAATTTTTTCTGGCTGAGAATCAGTAAGTATATGACAAAAAGCCAATATTGTGATGGAGATAGAAAATGCCATAGATTTTGAGTTCATAAAGCAAATACTTTAATTATGTTTGCTGCTTTTTTATTACTATACTGTAGTCTATGTTTATCTGGTAGTTCATGGAGACTTTTTGAGAAAGAGAAAACTGCATTATTTGGTATATTAATATTACTGCTGGTTTGTTTTAATGTTGATTTATCTTTATTTTCACTTTCTAATGAAGAGGTCAACATGATCCAATTTGTCTTTCCAAAATACATAATTAATTTTCAGCTCATATATCCCAAGCTTATCTTGAATCTGTCATACAGTACTCTTTTGCCTATAACTTCTCTTACCTTGACTCAACCTCTGATCTTAGTGATATTACAACAATACCACACATAATCATGCCCAGATAGCTTGGGCTCTAGATAAGAAGAGAGAAAGAAAGAAAAAAGAAAGAAAGAAAGAAAGAAAGAGCAAACTGATACTGATTCTTTCCTACAGTTCTATGATTGAACATAAAAAAGATCTTATATAATATAAAAATGGTATTAAAGTATCAATTTTTATTAAGGAACAGAACTTTTAGCAGAGAGAATACAAAATCTTGTGTTGTTTATTGTCATACTATTTAAAATCAAGTCTATGTTTATGGATACCCACTATTTGTGGTTAAAGGAAGAAATTGTCTGAAACTGGGAAGACCGACTAATGCCTGAGAAATTCCCACCAAGAAGAGTAATGTTAAGTTGGCTAAAGTTAAAACACCTGCTTTAGAAGTGCACCCCATCTTCTAACTGGACATTCAGTTACCTTAAAGCATCTCAAAGAAGCACCTTGTACTTTACTGTCTCGTATTCAAACAGACAAAGAACAGTCAAACAAATTGAAATGAATGCCCCACAGATACACATATACATGATCATAATGATGTGTCCATCCTGTTACCTGAGGCTTCCCTTTTTGCATGAACACATTTCTCACCTTTCTTGCACTACGTATTTGTTCCCAAGGCTTTCCCAATGTAGACACAATGCACTACCAGAGAAATAAGATATGCCCTTCATGCATGGATCACTGTCAGCCACCACAGAACTTTTCCAGAAACATGAGCTGTTCAGCAGATAAGATGTTGCATGCTGGTCCTGAGACAAGAGTGATAAGGAGATTGCTTAATGGGCAATGGTCCCTCATCCCACAATATTGTGAGAGTTGGTGACTCTGAGACACGTGCTCTCTGGAAAGTGAGTTTCAAAGTCTATAGAATGGAAAAAATTTATTCTAAATGTCAGCAATCCAACTGGTGGTCAAAATGTGTAGATAAGTGGCAATCTTCACACATCTCATAAAGGGCTAATCAAGAGTTTTAGACCTTGAACCCTGTACCCACCCTAGTACAAATGTTCTTACCTTGTCCATCACCCCCTTAGCCACAAAATGTCCCTTGAAACACTAGCTGAGAATTACTTAAGCTTAACTTCACCCAGCAATATAAACACACACAAAATAACACTTTTATTTGTGTGGCTTTATTACTTCTGCATCATAAAGAGTCATAAAGCACATGACTGCTGAACAGAAGATTTATGGGAGAACTTATGAGTTCTATCACAGACGAATTCTATTTTGAATGGAATAACAATTCACTAAAAAGCCCTTCACACTGCTGCCTTTCTGAAGACATCCTTACAACGGATTCTATAGCCACATGGGGGCACACTTACATTATGTGTTTTCAAATCAAGTGTTGCAGCTCTACTTTAGAACAGCAATGATGTTGATAAAACAGATATCACAAGTATATGAAGAGTCATGCTTGATCCTGTCCTTCTAGTCAATAGTGTGCGCTTGTCTCCTGATAATCACCGTAATGTGCAAAAGTCCATAAATGACAAACTATTAAAGCATCTCTGACTCTGTAGAACTGTGCAGATACATATTTCTTGAACAGTCTTATTATGCATTTGGTGGCTTTTCATTATTTAAATCTGAATGGTGATTAATTTTTTAGATCTCCCATTATCCTGTGCTATGTTTCAAATGCTGTTTAGTTCATAAGGTTGAGTATAAAAATATAATTTGATGGTTCACAACTATGGAGTTTTGCGTTGTAATCAACTGGCTGCTTATTAACACAAGTTCTTTCATAAGCCATAAATCACAGTAAAATTTCATTCTGCTAAACATGAGAGCCATTCTACTACCCTGTTTATTACAGTACTTTTATCGTCCTTGCTCCACCACTTCAGAGGAAACATTCCCTGTGACACTTTTTCTTCCTGACAATGCGGGGCTGACACATTTTTCATTAATAATGGCACAAATTTTCCTTCCAGCCTCATTTGTCACACCAGATAGCAATAAAAGAGTCACATAAAAGAATAAGAGACCCTAATTTACATCATGGGGACAGTAATGGCCCTCTAATTGCTATGAGCCCTTTCAGATAAGGAATAATGTATGAGACTCACAGCCAAAAACATTGCCGTATTTGAAAGACATATTTTCTAAAGTCAATTCAAATTGTGACAAAACCAAGCACACATATGTGATTGAAAATTGTCAAATTTTGCTTCAATGTATATTACTTAGTTTTCTCTTCTGACAAAAACAATGTCAAACATTAAAAGTTTTCTATTATGACCAACGGAAAATATTTAACACCTTAGGAATCTTAAACTGGAAACAAGATCTAGATGGCTGTTCTTAGACTCAGCACAGATTTGCTATGCAGAGCATCTTGCCCAGAGGAAAAAGTAATGCCTGCTATAATTCTATTTACAAAATTAATAATTGACTTAATATGCTGGTTAGATGGCTCCCAAATAAAGAGCACTTTCCCCCAAACCTGATAACTTGAGCTTGGTCCCAAGAAGCAGCATGGAATAAAGAGAGCTAATACTCAGGGGCTGTTCTTGTATTGTCTCACATATGCACAGTGGCACACATATCTCCCACATACAAACAAACTAAGTAAATAAATGTGAAAAATCAGAATATTTTATTCTACTTAAGTACATGGATGGAAAAGTGTATATTTTTATACATAGATTATAAGATAACGCACTAGCAAAGAAAAAATTCTGTTCCTACAGAGTTAAGTAATGAGAGAAATCCCTTTAGAGAACTAAACCAACCATTCTTCAAATTATCAGTAACTTTGAAGCTTATAACATGTTCACCTGTAAATAGATACTTTCTCTGACATATTAGGAGAATAAAACCGTGCACCAGAACATAGTTCTATTGTGACACATGGAGAAGTGCATACAGCACCAGACTGGCCTGGATGATGCATGCTCAGGTTAATTGCCCTTCCTTTTTTCTTTCTCTTGCTGGGGACTGACCAAGGCTTAGTGCACACAAATCAAGCACCCTATCCTGGGTTGCAGTCCAGCCTCAATGACGCTTTAATATTAACACATTTGTGTGGACAATAAGTCAACAATGACTCATAGTCTGCTTAATAGTATATTAGTTTTTCTTTTAAAACTTTTACATTTTAAAATATCGCCATAAAAGAATTGTTCCTCAAATATATAAGAATATTTGATGTTTATGAAAGTTTAAATGAAAATCAAAACTCTTGAAGCATTTAGTGAATTTTTAAAGGTCAAAATTCTGAATTAATATTGATGCTGTCCTAATAAGAGCATAAAGAAGTTGGGTATTATTTTATACATTTATTCTTATGCTTTGATATCTGAATATTATGATCATTTATATTAATCATAAATTATATGTATATATATTTTTCTTGTGTGTATGTATGTTAATATGTAACAAAAACTCATCTTAAAAGTTTTGCCTCCTCCTACGAACTTTGTAGAAATATAACCTTGCCAGGCCTAACAAAATGGTTTTACTTTCTCCCTACAAATAGTAAGTTATGTCACTGCTCAAGTGCAGGGCATCATCCCATGCTTCATGAAAAAAATCTAAGCCATCCAAAGCCCATATAGCTCAAGAAGTCATCTATGTTCTTCAAATGAGTGAAACCTTCAGTTTCATTAGTCCTTCTTAAACTCACAAATTTCCAGTCAAATTAATTATGAGTATGTGTTGTTGTGCACTATTTCCAGGATTTCATTAATGAATTTGCATTAGGATTATTCTAAGACAGATTCAATGATTTCCACCACTCAGGCATTGAGTTTGTGCTGAAAAACGTCCAGCTTGCAATCTATTAAACTCACACAGAGCAAGAATGATGGAGGTACACAGCTTGGCTTTCTGATAATCATGTAACTGTCTAAAGGATGTAGCTAGTAGATTAACCTGTCAAAGCAGCACTTCTACTTCGAAGATTTCTTTTCTTTCTTTTCTTTTCTTTTCCTTCTTTTCTTTTCTTTTCTTTGCTTTTTAACCCGATTTTATTCCAGAAGAGTTCTATATTTAAACTCTACCTATGCAGAGATTCAGCAAATGTCTGTTTCTATTTCCTTTGTGATCGATGACTACAATATGCCCTCTGAGCCCTCTAAATTTTACAAGTATTCCAAGCAGAGGAGGCAGGAATATTTAATATCCACATGCTATTGGTGACATTAATCTCCCATTGTTCAACAACTGTGGATGTGAGAGCTGTATTGGAAACATGCTATAGCTTTAAATTAATTCATCAAGTAACTCATGTAAGGTCCTAATTTATTACTATGCCAACAGCACTGGCAAAAGTCAAAGGAGGTGCAGCTGAGCAAGAGCTTTGCCATTACAGCGTGCTTGTTTTGATGTACAGTTGTATGAGTGAATATGAGAAGCTGTACCAATCAGGACTCACTGAGCATTATTTATTTCTTATCATCTGGCTATATATGAAATTTCTTAATTAAAGGGAGTATTTTCAGACTAGAAAAGTCTATCCCTAACCCTAACCCTAACCCTAACCCTAACCCTGATATTCCTTGAAATCTCAGCACATTGTATCATTCATCTGTGCATTTGTATGTTTAATGTGTATACTTCATCTGCTACCAAGTAAACACTGTGTTCAATGAGGAGGATGAAATGCTGAGAGAAAAATAACTTACAAATTCTACTTTGCTGAAACTCCCAGGATATGAGGAAGATTTTAAAAAAAATATTATGATAAATTCAAAGTTCAGCTATGTTATGAGCACGATAATAGATTCGATAAAAATATAGACTGTAAGTAATGATCTAGTTTGAGGCATCTAAAGGGTTTCCTCTAGCAAATAAGCTTGAACTGAGGGTGAAGATGTAATGATGAGATGGGGGAGGAAGACATGGCTACATGTTCAAATCCTCTGACCTGAGACTATCACTGGGGCACAAAAAAGCCAGAAGTCGTGGAGGAGGGGCACTGTGAGTTCAGATGGAAAGGACAGGATAAGACGATGCACAATATTTTAAGATGCAGGCAGAGTTTTTTCATTTTATTTTATAAACAAAGTTAGTCATAGTCCGGGATGATTTGGTTTGCAATTTTAGAAGATCTACTTTAACCACCTACTTTGTTGGGTTGAAAAATGAGTGAAAGGACAGAGACTATATTTGTACAGGTGAGTGGGGAGCTATTGAAAATGGTCCATAGTTATTGTAATAACTTGGGCCAGGTCACTAAAGATGGAGAATAAGAGGCACAGAAAGTGTGAAGCAGTCCTGACAGTCCATGTCATCATGTACATGATGGTGAGTTCATCACTATAAGGTATTGAGAGGACTGGGTAGTGAAGATGTCAGGGAAGCTTTTGCTATGCTGAGACTGAAGTCTAAACCTGAGATAGGCAGTTGAAATTATAAACAAAGACTTGGAAGGAAAAGTGAGGACAAATTGCCCAAGGAAATAAACTAAAAAAAAAAAAAAAAAAAAAAGTTCAGATAAAACAGGAGAACTTACTTGGTGCCACATCTCTGAAGAAAACCTAACTCCCTTTCGTAGCAGCCATCAGTTGTCAGTGTTTTCTCAGTTCCATGCTGGAATTTGGGCTAGCTTGCTCTTGTTTCAGTCTTGTGTGTGCAAGCACGAAACAGTTTCACAACAGTTCCTCACTATTCCCGGGCCTTAGAACCCCTCTGTCCTCTTCTTTTGCAATGATCCTTGGGCCATGAAAAGATGAAGTGTGATGCAGATGTACCATTTAGGGCTAAGCACTCCATTGTTCCTTATCCTCTATTTGTTGACTAATTGCGCTCATGTTCCAGTTGATGGTCCTGCACCCATCACATAATGGCACCACTAGGTGGACTCGGTGAGCTCAAAAAGAGCACAAAAAACTGGAAGGGGGTAGAGTAAAAGTCAGAGGAGATTCAGTAAGAAGTAGGTTTAATCAAAATATGATACATTCATGAATAAAGGGTTTTCAGAAATGTTCAGTCACAAATGTCCCTCAAGGCTCAGGGACACTGCAGAAGAAGGGAAGAGATTGAAAGAGGCAGGGTTAGGGAGAACTGACATGAAACAGTGTCTTCTGGATGTGACTGAATCCCTGCACACATGAACTCACAACATTTGTAGTTGCCTGAACAAGACTTACCCAATAGCAAGCTGAAAATATATCTAGCATAAAGGATATGTGAGCCCCTACCTCTTACACAGAAGCCATTGATAATGGATGGCTCCTCGGAAGAGCAATTTAGTGTTTTTTAAGGTCAACCCTAGTAGGTTGTCTATGCTCCAGTAGATCTCAGCACACTCATGAATATATGTGTCATACAAATTGGTCTCAGTAGGTAAGAAGAAAAGGAGGAGGAGCAGGAGGAGGAGGAAGGAGGAGAGAAGAAGGGGAGAAGGGAGGTGAAGGAGGAAGAAGAGGAGATGGGAAGTTTATTGTTGGGTGTGATATGGAAAAAGGGTGGAACTGGGAGAAGTTAACAATAAACATGACAAAATTCATTATAGGCATGTTTATTATTCTCAAATAATTACTACACATACACATATATTATAATAATACACATATATGCAATATATTATAATAATATATATTAAGAAATAAAGAAGTGGCAGTATAAAATTGTTAAGGGGTAATGAGGAAATACACAAATGTCATCAGACTTCCTACTCTTCCATCTATTTTAGCTAATTCTCAAGAAGAAGATAATGCACAGTGTTTTCAAGAGTGTAACTATGGAAATCCTATCTAGATGAAATCACAAAATCTGCACAGAGAAACTTTGAAGAAGGTCCCACTGCCAGCTCTGCATTATGCAAGCTGGCCACTCAAATATAATGAGAAAAAACATAGCATTTCAGTCATTCTTGGACCCTTCGGAGAACTTAAGTTGTAAAATAAACTGCTACTTCAACACTGAATTAGACAAATACAGAGAATCTCATTTGTCACAGTGAAAAGTCAGGGAGAAACCTTACATAGAAACCCACCCTGGACATGAAATTCTTAACTACAGCTGACAAAGGACTGGTAGCTCCAGGAGGACACATCTGAGACTCAAACAGTCTAGGGGTCCTAATAACAAGGGCATCGTCACACTTCTGTGTGTTCTCGTAGTGAATATTGAGGAGAAACATTCTGTCTTTCTGTAACATAGGAGGGGAAATAACCATATTGAAAATTCACAGGAGCCTCTTCTACTTATCAAGACATGTCCTAAAAACCTAACTCCTGGAAATTTTTGTTTTGGTTTTTGTTTTTTCCCAGCTTCTACTTGGGAAAAGGAAACAACCATTTCAAACATCCCCCCCCCCCCCGCTCAGATGTTATTAGCACATTATGAAGGCTACTCCTTTTACTCAGTGGTATATCACGTCCAGCTGAGAAGAACACATTACAAAGAATATTGAAAAGTGGAAAGAAACAAACAAACTAACAAAAAGACATAGTCAAAGGGAGTGGTGACGGATGAGCCAGAGAAGCAGGTTTAAGCACTGCAGAGATGTCACAGTTATCAGGCTAGGACAGAAAAAAAAAAAAAATCAAAAAAACAAAAACAAAAAACCTATGAGTCACATGCTGTAAAAAGTGCACAGGATGTAAAAACAGATTGGCAACGTAAGCAGAAACATGGAAACTCTAGAAACAAGTTTTTAAAAAAACACTAGATCTAGTAGATTAGATACAACCGAGGAAGGACTCTTGGCTCTTGACGATAAACTGAAATAAACGAATGATTTGAAATAACAAATAGAAAACAGGCTAAAAATAACAGCAGAATGTGCATGAATTGTGGAGCAGCTGCAAAGGGAGTCACACACCCAAGTGAAAGAACCAGATGGAGAAGGAAAGTGGAAAGGAAGAGAACAGAGAATCACAAAGCTCTGAGAAGAGCATGCAGGATATGTAGCAGAAATCCACACTGAGGCATGTCAGCCTAGAACTTGAAGCAGTTAAAGAAAAAGTGAAGGCCTTGAAAGAAAGCAAAGAAAACAAAACTAAAGTAGAGCAGCAGGAGTCAAAGACCATGTAGTCACGTGGTGACTAGAAACAGAATCCTCTCCAAAACCGCTGTGCCCAGTGTGGGGCTCTATGCCTATAATTCCAGGACCAGGAGTTCTGAGAGAGGACCGATGGCCTACATAACAAGCTTGTATTTAAAAAAAAAAAAAAGTAGATATTTAAAAGGGGAAACTAAGCCTTGAAAAACAATGGTGCATGGTTTGCAGCCTTGATTTCAGTCTAGTGAGACACTGAAAACATAAGAACCACTTCTTTGATCACTGAGCTTAGAAATTGTAAGACACCATTCCTGTTATTCAGTTATGGATCCTCTTTATTATATCAAGGGAAAGTTAATAGTGTCAGGAGTGAGGCACAACTACAGAGAGAGAGAGAGAGAGAGAGAGAGAGAGAGAGATATTTAAATGTCTCTAAAGCCCATGGGATATTATTTCCTTGGAAGTCACTCCTGTGAATATCTCATCTGATATTTCTTTTCTTAAATTAAGTAAATCTACACACACACACACACACACACACACACACACACACACACACACACACGGGAGCGTTCAGGAATGCGCGGAAGTACATACACATTTAAGTTCCTAAGACTAGGGGAGGGTTCACGGAGTAAAAGGAATCATTTTGCAATGATCATGACCTATTTTGATCCGCAGAACCCACTTAAAGAGCCAGCCACAATGACAGGCATTTATAATGCTAGCAAGTCACTAGAAGAATGGGAGGTAGAGGAGACTCAGGCAAGAGTTGGCAGGCCACATGACCTGACTGAACCACAATTGCAAAACCAACAAGAGGTTCTGCCTCAACAGGACAGAAAGGAACAATCAACTCCTGAGATCTGTCCTGTGACCTGCACATATGCACTGTGGCACATGTGTGCAAATATGAACAAACTAACAATAACAACAACAATAATAACAATAATGACAATAATAACAACAATATGTCTAAACCCTTGGTGTTTTACGCCTACAGTTACCCCTTAGTCATTGAAGACTAGTCCAGGACTGGGCTCTGAGACCTTCTTGTCTATGAGCTGCCTGTGACTGTATACTTATCCATATATTCATTTAGGTTGAGAACCATAAACTGTCTACTGGGACCATATGCTAAGAGCTCCACTTGATATGGTGGGTGTTCTCCATTTGGAAGCAATTTGACAGCCTTCTTATTGTTAATATTGCTGAGTGCTTTGCTTTCTATCGTTCAAAAACAAACTGCTTCTGACAGGTTGAAAGTGCTGGCAATGATGACCAGAGGTGGGGGTGCTAGCAGAATTATCACGCTTGGAAGTGTTTTCCTTCTTTTGCAAAAAGGATGTGCTGCTAGCTTACTTTCTCTCTAAAACTCCCCTAAATGTTCTCTGCGTTCTCTTCTTTTGAAAATGTTGTCGCTTTGCCTTTCTCTTTTATTTCCTTACCTCCTTTACAAATGCTTAGCTTGTCTTGAATTATCTAAAAATTAGCAGGAGCCTCAGTATCACCTGAATTAGCCTCTACATCCCCCTGAAGTTCACAGGTCTGACAGCTTCCCTTCTAATGTCTCAGATTCTGAGCCCAGTATATATTTTCATGTTAAATCTCAGAAAAACTTCATGGACTCTGAAATTCTGCCCCTTTTATACACAGGAGTTTGTTGCCACTATCACTTGTCTAGAAGATGACTATCCACACACCTCAAGTTTTTGTGCATCCAAGTATTTAGATGCAAGCTGTCCCTAAACCATCTTTGTCTTGACAGTGTTTGGAAACAGAATGCCAGGAATGATAGAAATCAAAACTCTCTCTGGGAAAGGAAGAATTTACTTTTCATTTTACCCCCTGTGGATGGAGACATGGCGTGATGAGGCACTTCCCTCCAGTCCTGGGAAGCTTCTGTGCCCTCTATTCATTGTGTCCCGTGCTCTCAGTATTACTGTGGCCCTTGGCTGAATTTGTGCCTATTTTCTAGTTTATTTTATCACCTCTAAGCTTCAGCTCCTAGCTGTAGTGTTCTAATACTTCAAATCATACTTATGGATGCAGTGGGAGGAAAGCTGAGGTATGATGGCTGCTAATGGGAACTCACTAATAGTAAGTTTATGACACATTAAACTCATTGACTTGTCAGGGTGCTTCATTTCCGTTTGATTACAAATTCACAAAATATGTTTCAATGACAGTGTACCTTCAAGAAATAAACACTTGTCACATTAAAATGGTTCTTCTACTTAAAATGTTTTAAGTAGAATGATTTCCCTGTTTATTGCAAAGTCTGAGGAGCCTGGTGTTTATTTTCTCACTCTTTCTCATTTTCTGAGTTAGGCTTCTATTAATTGTGATAAACACCATGGGAGAGGTAACTTCACCTAACATGTCCTGGGCATAGCTCATCATTGAGGGAAATCAAAGCAGGGACCCAGAGGCAAAAACTGAAGCAGAGGCCATAGAGGAATGTAGCTTACTGACTTGCTCCCCATGGGTAGACCAGCCTTCTCTCTTATAGAAAACACCTCTCAAGGGATGGCAGTATCCTAAGTGGCTGGGCCCTCCCATATAAAGCATTAGTCAAAAAAATGTCCCCACAGAATTGCCCACAGGCCAATGTGATGGAGACATATTCTCAATTGAAAATTTCTCTTCCCAGATATATCTGGGTTGTATCAAGTTGACAAAATCAACCAACACAGTCTTCAAACCCTCACACCTACTTACATGTCAGTCTATCCATTTGTGGAGGTGTATGCCAATCATATTTTTTTTTTCTCAAGAATCTGCCTCTCTACATCAGCAGAAAGATGCTGGACCTATTTTTTCTGAAGTTTTCATTTGTCATACACTAGTCCAGAAGATTCAAGCAAAAGATTGCTTTGAATTAATATCACAAAAGCTTTTTATGTAATAGAGACGATGTGGCTAATTATAAAACATCTGGAGAAAAAAAAAAAATACAGAGCCCAGAAGTGAGAGGTGCATGCAAATGGGAAGGGTTGGCTGAGCGCAGGAGCCTTGGTCACTTGGGATGTGCAATTCTCTAAAGTGTGACTTACTTTCAGCTTGATTTAAAAAAATATGTAGTGTGTCACTCAGACTTCCCTAGGTAGAATGATTCTCTTGCATGGAGACAAAGAGAAAGAGAGAGAGAGGGAGAGAGGGAAGGAGAGAGAGAGAGAGAGAGAGAGAGAGAGAGAGAGAGAGAGAGAGAGAGAGAGAAATTTGACATAGACATCTTGGAAGAAAAATTTTCAATTACATAGATAAATATAAATATAGATATAGATATATAGATACAGATATAGACATATAGAATGCTTTATAGCTGATCTAGTCATGGCTGCCTATGAATGGAAAAATCAGGAGTCCATTAGTTGTTCAGTCAGTGAGGCTGATGTTTCAGCTTGTCTTCAGTATATGGAATACTGAAGACATAGGCTCTCATGCCAGTGAAAGAATAGACTTGCTTATAAAGGTAAAAGCAAACAGGAAAAGAGAGAGGGTTTCCTTCTTCCAAGTCCTTAATACAGGATGCCAGCAGAAGGTGTGATCCAGATTAAAGGTGGATCTGCCAACCTTCAAAGACCTGAATTAAAGATTTACCTCACCACCTTAAAGATCTATTAGCGGGTTTTTCTATGTCAGATGATTTAATTAAGAAACAGTCCCTCAAAGATATGCCCCATCATTTGGGTCTTATTTAGTTCCAGATGTAGTCAAGTTGACAACAAAGAATAGCTATCAGTGCAGAATTTTTAATAGGAACAAAGCAAGATAGAATTTACATGAGAAGAGGGGAAAAGACAGAGAGGTGAGGGAAACCATTCACAAGCATGGGAAGAGTAGACAGTTGTGATTCATAAACATTGATAAAGGTCATGGGATTTGTGAGCTAGTTGGAAACACCAAGACAAACAGACCATCAGACAATAGACAATGAAGATCTTTGCATAACAACAAGAAAAAATGTTTCATCCAGAATGAACAACAAAGAGAGCTCATGGATGAATATACAGTAGGTAGATATCTGAGATTAACAAAAGTTATTTAAAAATAAAATCATTAAAGAAATTGGGCTGTAGGAAATTAAAAACTTTAAAGAGCATGATTTATCCCATCGCTTATCTATTTAATTGTGTGTGTTTGAACGGACAGTGTGTATGTTGTGGTCAGAGAATGACTCTAGGGATTTGGTTCTCTCTTGACAGCCGGTAGGTCCTAGAGATCAAACTTAGGCCCTCTAAGTTTGCCAGCATGCAAGCATCTCTACTCACTGAGTGACAGTCTCCTGAAACATTTATTTCCACATAAAACATTTTTCTTTCCCTCTCCCCATCCTCCTTGCCATTTTCCCCTCCTGTCCTCCTCTGTCTCCTTCTCCTGCTCCTTCTTCCTCCTGCATGTAAGGCAAATTCCCTAACACTGAGCTATGGCCTCAGTACTCTCTCTTTACTTTTTATAGATTTAATTTTTGAAATTATAATTACATTATTCCCACTTCCTTTCCCTCCCTCTAACCTCTACACCCCTCCTATTGACACACTCGCTCTCACTAAAACCCATGGCCCTTTATTTCTTTAATTGTTGTTACATACTTCAGTGATTTAATGGGCAACAATTCCTTTCATGAATGGAAGGCTCCCCCTGGTGGTCAGGTTGGCTGGGTCTGTATATAGCACTAGAAATTGAAGTGAATCTGTATCTCAAGAGGGTATCCTTATTTGTTCCTCATCAGAGGTCTAGCATTTGGGAAGAACATACTTGTAGATAATGGATACTGTTATGCTGTCGATGTGTATAGGTAACTCCTAGTAGGAGCTGAGGACTACAGTTAGAATAATAAGATGCTGTGAAAAACAATGTATCGCAATGTGCTCTGCTACTTAAGTTCCCTGAAGGGGAGAAACCGGGCTTACAGTGGCTTCCAATAGTTTTCCTTTCTCTTCTTCTCCTTCATAATACACTGTACATATCTTGTATACATCTTGGAGGTAAGTAAGCTAAGCGCTCCTTTTGCTTTTGCTCTTCCCGCTGCTACACTGAGAACTCCTGACTTAAGGACAGAGGAGCAGTTTTAACTGTATAAACTTGCTCGGATTGAGAATATGTGTCAAAAGTTTATTTTTTGTATCACTGTGAAATACTGGTTTATTGCAATGCGTTATAATTTATCTGTGCAAATATTGATGAATATTGCATTTATATCTTTACATCTGCCTGTTGATATTTACACAGGTTCTGTATTCTGCATGCATACATTTCTAAATTCTCTGAATTGCAAACAGAGTAATAATAGCGAGCGAGATGGTAGTTGCCTAGGAATGGGAGCTAGGCTGGGGGAACAGAGTACAAAGGCCACAAGAAAACTTCTGAGTTGTATAAATGTTTGGGATCCTAATTAAAGTGATGGTCTCAAAGGTTGATCTAAAATGGCAAAAAAATAAAATAAAATAAAATCAAACAATGCACTTTAGATAGGGATGACTTTCACATTACACTTCAATTACCTCTTAATTAAATGGCTAACATATTTAAAACTCTATTAGAAAGTTCAAACATTATTAAACATAGTTCACCAAGTGGTTAGAGCCCCTCATGTGTGCAGAATCTCATATTGGAAAATATGCATCTTATCTGAAAGATTGGGGCAGGTCTACTAATCAGAGAAGTCATCCTAGGGGCTGAGCCAAGAGAAGGAAGATACAGAAAAGGAAGAGGAGGAGGAAGATGGGAAGAAGGGCAAGGAAGGGGAGAAGGAGAAGAGAGGAGAGGGAGAAAGAAGACAGTGAGCAGGACAACATAGAGTACAGGAATAAGAGGAGTGGAGTTCTTTCAGGATGTTGTTCTCAGGTCAGTTTGGGCAGTGTGCTGTCTACCTGTGCACCCCGCCTCCCACCCCATCGCCCAAGTGAGATTTAGAGATTATCTTCTGAAGGAAGTGTTTGCATAAAAACATTAAAAAGTTATTCACGGTCTGTTCAGAAATGTTGCTCTCCATCCAGAAAGCAATCTACATGGTGTACTCAAATACTTACGTGAGTCATGGGAGTGAGGTAGTGTGGTATTTTGGTTCTGACAGAGTTTCTTAAGGCAAATTTTAAATGGTAGCCTCAATAGCTGTGTGAAACAAAGTCTCTTTTTCTCAACAGGAATGTAATGGCCATTAATTTAAGGGAAGAGAGGCAGCTGAGTAATTGAGGACTTACTTACCATACCCAATGTTCCTGGTCCTATCTCCAGCACTAAAATTAAATAAACTATGAAAAATAATATGAAACATAGAGAATTTAATGTCATATCAGCAATATGAACCCAAATGATAAGACAGTAAATGTGAAATGTTTCCTATAAACACTATACTACACACACACACACACACACACCTCAGTAGCTTTTTACTATAGAAAATGTAACTTTTGCATTATAGTGATGTCATCATTTTTCTCTCTTTCACATAAACAATGATGAATTTTACTTTCTTATCAATCTTCAGGCTTTTAGATACTAGAAAACCTTTAATGCCTGTTTCCAAGAAAAATCCCCCTGATAGTTTTCAATATTAAGGATTGTGCTTCTTTGATATTAAAAAATATTTGATCTTAAGATGAACATAATCAGTTCAATTTCTCAGGAGTTCCTTACAGCTATGAAACAGACACAGCTTATTGAACTAGGGAAGGTATAATAGAGAATATAATTTGTGTTTTGCCAAATGTTCCATAATTCACCTTTCTTGCCGTTTTTGTACAATGTGGCTTCCTAATTTTCTATTCTCTCTCTCTCTCTCTCTCTCTCTCTCTCTCTCTCTCTCTCTCCCTTCCTTCCTTCCTTCCTGTGTTTTTTTCTCTTTTTCTCCCTCAGTATTGACAAAAATATTTCATGTTTGCATGTGGCATCATGTGTTGCTAATAACTACAGGAAGTCAAATACATGCACATATGATACTGTACTACTTTAGCAAGCATTCAGTTCATGTCCTGGTTTTCCCAGTTCCATTGAAGACAAAAATTCAGGACACAGCAATACAAAACTTACAATTTCATATTTTATTTTTAACATTTTTTTATTTCTAGACAGAAACATGTTGCAAATCTAGTCTACCTATATAAGCTGTGCCCATTCCAACCGTTACCTACATCATATCTTCTTACCATACCTGCAAAAAATTAAGGAAACACAAGAGAAAGATTAGTATAATGATTAAATCGAGTTCAAGAATTGTGGCTGTAAACTCTTAATTTACCGAGATCTTGGGTATTTGTCTATATGCTTTGCCTCTTGTTATATCATCTATAAAGTGTAGGAATGTTACATGTACCTTAGGATTGAAAAATAATTAAATTCCATGCAGAAAGGACATACAATAGTTCTTGAAATAAAAGACATGTTGAACAATTGTCAAAGAAATAATGATCATTTAAGGAGTTGCTTAATATTTCCTGGAGCCAAACTAAAAATTTCTCCCGAAGATTTCTCTCTCCTTGAACATATCTCTTTGAGAAAGGTGGGTAGTTGTTCAAGCTCTCCTTTCTCCACTCATGGTCATCATTTTTTTAAAGTTAATTTCCTAATCACTACACTAAAACTCCCTGGAGAAGCGAGTTAAGGGAAGAAGGATTTGTCCTGGCTCTTGGTTCAGGGGATACAGTATATTATAACAGGAAGTCAGGAGGTGAGAGCAACCCTATCCAGGCCTGCAGGAAGGAAGGAGGGTCTGGCTTGTCACTTTCCTCTGACTAAGAAGCAGAGAGGCCATGTAGGAAGCAGAACCAGGCTACACCGAAACCATACCATCTTGAGCCTTGATCTTGAGGTCTCAGGCTCCCAGGAATCTATTTCTTGCATCCAAGCTCAATCTCCTAAAAATTCTCAATTTCCCATGATAGAGCCAACAGTTTTTTCTATCCTACACATCAATTCAGTGTTGTCCTTCACAAAAATTATTAAAATGTATGTATAGTTATGAGTTGGATGAAGGATCGAGGGACCTGAAGAGGACAGGTACTCAACAGGAAGACCAACAGAGACTATTAAACTGGACCTTTGGGGGCTCCCAGTGACTACTAAACCACCAACCAAAGAGAGCATGGGATGGACCTAGGCTTCCTGCACACACGTAGCTGATGTGCAGCTTGGTCTTCACATCAGTCCCCCAATGGCTGGAATGGCAGCTATCCTTGAATCTATTGCCTGCTTGCCTGTGGATCCCATTCCCCTAACTGGACCACCATGTCTGGCATCGGTGGGCAAGAATGCAACTAGTTCTGCAGTGACTTAATGATCTGGGTCTGGGGTGGGGGTGAAGGGAATGGGAGAATAAGAAGTGGGATGTGTGGGGAGATGATATTAGGGCTCCCCCTTTCAGAGGAGAAGAGATGGAAGAATTGGGGGAGGATCTTCGTGAGGGGGTGCTGGAAGAACGGGTGTGATGCTGCCATGTGGAGTGAACAAATAAACTTTTTAAAATGTATGGATAGTTATATTGTAGTCTGTGTGTATATTTATATTTATACCTTATAAATTTATATTTTATACCTTAATATTCTTATCATTCTTCTTTACTCCTTGGTATTCTCTAGACCTTAGAACAGGTCCCCTCTGTTATAGAATATCATTAGACAAATACATGTGAACCAGCATGTAATTATGCCCATAATGGTTTAGTAAACAAATTTCTAACAATATTTTAGAAAATAAAACTAACATTTAATAAATTCAAATCCTGAAAATCTTTGGGAATCTCTACCAGCATAAAATGTACTTACAAAAATTAGGAGAAACTTTATCAGTTTGGTATTAGAGATAGACCTTGGATGCACTTTGAAGACATTTTGCTCTGCATAATTTATAGTTCTCTTTACCTTCCAATCCAGATGGCTTGGCCCAGACAAGCTTTTTGTACAGCTATGTCTTCAGTACATGAAACTGATATATATCACTTATATATGAAATACAGTGGTATTATGCTAAATAATATCATATGTTTCTTCTTAAAACCTTAGGAAGGCAAGTAATGAATAGGTGACTGGCACCTTTAACAGGAGGTAAAGAGGGGAAAATGCCCTTCAGGGGCTTTCCTCCACCTTAAACAATCCTTGTGTTGTTTAAGAACATTTCCTTGTGTATTAACAGAAAATGGTGTTTAAAGTAAAATATTCATAGTAAATTCTGTATTCGATCCAGATACTGGAGTTTTTCAGAAATATGGATACTGATTTTGTTGTCAGCATGTATTTCATCCCTCCTCTTTATATTGTAGCTATAATATTTTACCCAAAATACCTCTCTTGATTTCAATCATGGTTTTGAAAATCCACCAATCCCTGAGTTTGACCCCAGATTAGACCTCAAAATCTCACCAATCCAAGGCCACCCTGGACCCCCCCGCTCCCCCTCCCGCCCACACACATACACACAAGAAACATATATAAAATCAGCCTTCTGCTCAGTTCTTTGCTGCTTTTCACCTTTGTGGAGGCAACCACCCTCCCGGGTTTTTATCAGAGGTGAGGTTTGCTGTCCAGAGAGACTTTGTGGCATTCGTTGACCCCCAACTACCAGGACACCTTTCCCTTTAGATCAACAACACTTCCATTAGAAAACCTCCCCACCCCCCCCCACCCCCAGAGCTGTAACACTGACAATTGGAGGAGGGATTCTCCAGAGAAACAGAACAAGATATGTATCTATATACAGAGATTTATTTTAGGGAAATGGTCCATATGATTGTGGGGGCTGCCAATTCTGAAATCCACAGAGCAGGCTGGTAGGCTGAAAATTCTGAGAACTGATACAGTCATAAGCTCAAAGACTGAAAACTAATTTAGATTGTATATGTTATACTCTGGAGGTAAGATTGTTCCTTATTTGGTGACTTCCATCCCTTTTCTTATGACCTCCAACTAATTGGATATGACCCATCTATATCATAAAGGACAATATGCTCTACTGGCAAATCTCCTGATATAATATAATTCACACTTAGAATAATATCTCACAGAAATTTCCAAACATATATTTGATTAGACAACTTGGCATCATGACCCCACCATATTAACAGTTGAAATCAATCAGCAACGAACAGACTCTAAGGACTACGAGCATTGTTCAATGGCAGAATATTCTAGAATGGACTTTTTATTTGACTACAAAACCAGCTTGTGACTTTACACTATCCATTAAAGTGACCACATCCTTCTATCTATAGAAATTGATGCAGGGCTATGTATAGAAGCCAATTCACTGTCAAGCTTAGGAATTTTGTTTAAGAGATTAATGAAAGCTTACTTGTCAAATACCTTAGAAACATTGAAGGGCAGCTTAAATAAAGCTAAAGCTGTCAGTGACTTTTCCAGATGAAAAGTCACCAAAAACTAAGAATATAACTGAGAGGAAAGGAAATTCAGGTTAGGTGACTTTTAGGAACCAAAATATGTATGTAGAATATTGGAAAAATTTCCACATGTTTATTTAGAATACTGATGTTATAAATAAATATCCACATGCAAAAATATTAAGGTACACCTCTGCTTCAGCCCATACATGAAAAGTAAACTAGGAGCTCATATAACCACTTTAGGAACACACAAATGTAAATTTTTATGGCCTTGGGCAAGGAAAGGGTTCTTGGATATGACCCCTAAGCAAATATAATACTTAAAAACAGATAAACTGAATCAAATAAATTTCTTTGTTTTGTGTTTAATTTTCATATTAATATGTACTAACAAGAAAGCAAAAGGAAATTTACAAGATGAATGAAAAATTTATAAGTATCTTATTTAATAAAAGACACCAAGAATTTATAAGTAACAGTTAAAATTCATTATTTAAAAACAAGATAACCTCAGTATAAATAAGGACAGGATTATATAGATATTTCTATAAATAACCAATAAGCAAATTAAAACTACTGAATTATATACCTTATCACTCTAACAAAAAGCAAAATCGCTATCAAATTACAAATTACTAAAATGGCTCTAATCAATAGCACAGACAGCAATGAGTGTCAATGAAGAAATGGAATCTCATACGCTTTTGGCATAAATGCATAGTCTAGTGAAGTCTTTCCTGAAGAATTTTCTGACAATTTCTTAACCAGTAAGTACAGAGTTACCATATGGCCTAATAATTCCAGTTAGAGATGTATCCCATAGAAAAAAAAGTCTTTTTAATCTAAAATCCTATGTAAAACTACACACAGCAGTAATACTAATGGTGATCAAAAAAGAGAAGTAATATAATAATACAATTGTCTGTTGACAGATGAATGGACAAATAATATATTGTAAGTTCATTGGAATATTTGATAATAATAGTGTGGTGGTTTCAGTGTGCTTGGCCTAGGGAGTGGCACTATTAGGAGGTGTGGCCTTGTTGGAGTAGGTGAGGCTTTGTTGCAGGAAGTGTGTCACTTTGGGGGTGGGCTTTGAGACCCTCCTCCTAGCTGTCACACCAGTCTTTTCCTGTCTACATTCAAATCAAGATGTAGAACTCTAGCTCCTATTACTGTATGCCTGGATGCTGTCATGCTTCCTGCCATGATGAAAATGGACTGAATCTCTGAAATTGTAAGCCTAGCTCCAAATAAATGTTGCCTTTTATATGCATTGCCTTGGTCATGGTGTCCCTTTACAGCAATGGAAACCCTAATTAAAACAAACAGGTAGTTATCAGTGCATGAAAACATGGATAAACCTTAAAAACGTTAGACTGAGCAAGGGCACCAGTCATAAAGAGCACATGTTGTATAATTCCACATACATAAACTTCTAGACTCTAGAATAACAACTATTGTGTAATACAGTGGGATACTGATGCTACTGGGCTACTAATAAGTATAGGATTTCTTTCAGAAGAAGATAAGATGGAAATAGACTGTGATGATGGTGACATAAGCATGAATAAACTAAAAAGTATTTAATTCTATACTTTGTGTGAATAATAAAATTATGAAGTAGAATTAAAATAGTAAATACCTATATAAAACTTGACAAAATTGCTTTTCTTAAAACATTTTCTTTTTTTTTAATTTTTAATAATATTTTTATTATCAATATAGCTAAATAAGAACCTCACGGAATTTCAACATAAAACTCAGACCTGCCCTGACACCCTTTAGATCAAAGCTTGAATGGGGAGGAAAACTGTCAGCATTCTGTCTAAACTCCTCCCCACAGTTACCTGGCAATAGCTAGGTATGCTTTGCCCTACAGTTGCCTGGCAACAGCTATGTGGGCCTGGTCCCTCTTTTTTTTTTTTTTCCTACTTTATTTACATTTCAAACGTTTTCCCCTTTCCAGATCTCCCCTTTGGAACCTCCCTATTCCCTCCCCTCTCTCCTGCCTCTATTGGGGTATTCCCCAACCCACCCACCCACTCTCATCTTCCCTCCTTGGCATTCTCCTATACTGAGGGATCTAATACCTTCAGGCCCAAGGGCCTCTCCTCCCCCTGATGTCTAACAAGACCTTCCTCTGCCTCCTATGTGGCCAGCACTATGGGTCACTCCATGTGTATTCTTTGGTTGGTGGATCAGTCTCCAGAAGTATCAGGGGTCAGTTTCCATTGTTGTTGCCTTTCTGAGGATGCAAACTCCCTTAAAACATTTTAATTTTGAAAAATGTGAATTCTATTAATAACTCTATTTTCATTTCTAAATGCTTAACTCTGTAGCTTTTGAATCTTTCTATATCTTATATAAATGTTTATTTCATTCTCATCCCTCACATTCAGAGGTAACAAAACTAGGCAGAAAATTCTACCAATGGCATCTTTTCCTAAACCATGGAGTAGGGGAATTTCACACAGAACACTGGAATTGTTTTATAATTACTGTGGCAACCAGACTCATTTCATTTTTTCTTTAAATTTCATTGATGACTCAAAGCTTGTAACCTTGCATTTCCAATATTGGAAAATGTCTACCTTCCTAATTCACAAATGGGAAATACGATAATTTGGAGGTTTATAATAATCTACACACAACCTAGGAGTCCGTACATCTTCTAACAATGAAGTGATATATCTATTTCACTAGGAAAACATGGCAAACTTACTTCTGAATGTAGGTGAAAGTTATTGTCTCTAATAAGAAAGTAATGTCAGTTATTCAATGTCATAAATGACCTTCATTTCACCAAACTTTTAACATCTCCCATAAAATGAAGGCATGTGACAAGAGTAGAATTATTTTGTTTAAGGATTCAATGATCCATGAAACACATGGAGCAAAGGCTCAGCATATTTCTCTTGTTTGTAATACCTTGCTGCAGTCATTGCAAAAGCTAATTCGGCTTCTATTAAGGTAGCAGGCATGTCCAGCTACTTGTTTGTTTTTAAACAGCATATTTTTTTTTTCAGAGAAATACTCTGTGTACTATTTTCTGTCAGTGGTTCTAATCAAACTAGTCAAAGGGACAAGGACCCATAGATCTTGCTTGCAGCAAACAAGCTGTTATCTTTCTCCATTTTCTTGGACTGGAATTCAGATATCATGATGCAGAGAAATTGTAAAGATAAGCCTGTGGAGAAGGAATAGCAGAGTAAGGCTTCGAGAGGTGAGATAAGAAGTATCTCATTTGAAGAATTCGGCACTAAAGAAAAATGGGAAAGTATTTCTTGTCACCAAATGTGTACTTTCAATGTTCACTCCCTTTTGTGTAGCTAAAAGGAATTCTTAAAGCATTTTTAGATATTACCACAAAAATCTTAGCATTAGTATATCTAAATATTTTTCTTTTTCTCATTTTAAAATATTTTCTAAGAATATTTAATAACTTGTTTACACTGTAAAGCATGAACGATAAGAGAACTGTTATGGTCTTTGAGAGTCATTATGTGCCTTATCTCACTCCTCCTCCCAAATTCCCAGGCTTTAGTTCCCCAATTATTACTCTATGTAATTTACAAATAAAGAGATTGAGGTAAAGGAAGCTTGAGCGACAGGCCTAAGACTTATGCTTTGTAACTGTAGTGAGCAGTCATAATATCAGTCGTTTATCCGCAAACTTGAAATGTTGATATCTACTATTATTTTAAATGTTTATGTCTTTATTTAATGTAACCAGAGTCTGGTTACATTTTAATGTAACCAGAGTCTTCTTTATAAATTTCATTATAAAAATAAATAATGCAAACAAATGAATTACACACCCAAATTGACCAGACCCAAACTCTATATATTTCAGTGAACTTCTGCACGGTTATAATAGCCATGGGAATGGAATCTATAAACTTAACAATATTTATTGTTGTTTGTTGTTGTTGTTGGGTTGTTGTTGTTGTAATAACATTTTAATTTATTCTTTGAAAGATTTCAAACGCCGTATTTTGAGCATATCTCCTCTCCATCCCTCATTAGGCTTGGTCCACCTCATCTCCCGTGTCTCCTCCCAGCTTCTTGTCCCCATCCTTGTGCCTCATTACATCCTCACATACACCTAACTAATTCCCAAAGGCTCCAGCTCCAGACATCATCACTTAGAGGACAAGAGCTTTAGCATCTGAATTTGAAGAAATGCACGTATCCATTCCATAACAATAATACATATCCTCCTGTGAACTATTTCAGGAAAATATTACTTAGTACTATAAAAACATTCTGTCATAAGTTGAACATAGGCATATAATTTTATCAAATGGGATTTAGTAAAATATAGTTTATTGATTGAAACTCTGGTAAAATAAATATCCTTATAAAGATATTTGTTTCAATGTAAGTTGCTAGTTTTTAATAGCTGAAAACTGATATTATCTAAAATTAAAAATAATTTAAATAGCACTACTATTAATACTTGTCTATTGGAAGAAATTCGATGAGGAAATGATACCCTTAGACATAAATAAGTTAATGTTATCAGGAATATTCACTTCTATAGACCCATTTTATTCTTCATAAGACCATATAAACAAATTTGAGCAAGAATATTTAAGCTAAAGTTTTACACATTAGGAAGTCAAACTACAGAAACAAACAGAAAAGATATGTATGTAAAATTTAAATCCAAATAAAGAGCAAAGTTAGATGTGAGTCTCAAGTCTGTGGGAGTCCATGAGTAATGTTCTTCTTTATACTGACGGACTCATGAAAATGCTGGAGCCAGGGCGGCTTGAACACACTGTATTGCCTAGCTTAAGCTGGGGCTTTTTGCTTATAGGTTGCTTTTCTTACTACTTCTGCCTGTGTTTGCCTATAGAATTCAAAACATACACAATGAATTTACTTCTGGTTAGAGCCAAAACATGAGTTTTCAAAGAAATGCTCAAATTCAAGTGGTGAAGTCATCATGAATGAAAAAATCTTTCCAAGAAAAATATTTTCCCTACATGAAGTGCAAAATGTATTAAGTTTAAAAATGTAGCCAAACTCTATCTTCTAAAGGAGATACACGAGGAGAAAGTGGTAGAGTATCTCATACATTACTCCATAAAGCCTATCTTATGCATTCAGCTTATTTTATCTCATAGGTCTGTTTCTATGGTGGTATAGTCCTGGGCATGTGGATTAATAAACTATTGAGACCATCTCTACATATCCCTGTGTTCTCTTTATTTGCATGTATGGCTGTGGTAAATTCCATCATTAAGGAAGTGGAAAAATTGATACTGTCTGATTCACCATGTCAGATTTAAAAAATAACACTGGAATGTAACTGCTCGATAAATATGAAGTGTATAGTTAGAACTATTACCAGACTTATAATCATTGTGTTTATTTTTAAAACACAACTGTAATAAGCAATTATATATTTATAAGAATAAACACAAATATAATAAGCATAATATTTCATAACTTTATGAAATACAGCAGTGAAAGATTATTTTTCACTCTATAATTCTAAGAATGGGGGTTGACATTTCTCTGTGGCTACTTTCCAATTAATTACAATTAATAATTAGCTAGTTTGTTTTGGAATATATGAGGAGATTTTTTTCAAGGTGCCTGAAGATCTGTGCCAGAACACACTAATTACAAGCTGCTTCAATAACTAGCTCAGGCTGCCAAAACAAGATACCACGGGGGTGGCTTGAGCAATACACTTGTATTCTATTTCACTTCTAAAAGCTAGAAATCAAGGTCTTGCAACTGGATTTATCAATGGGATCTAAATATTTGCAGTTATGAGTCTATACATGCTAGGAAGAGAGACAGAGACAGAGAGAGAGACAGAAAGACAGAAAGACAGAGAGACAGAGAAAGACGGAAACAAGTCAGAGAAAGACAGAGAAAGACACAGAGAAAGTATCTTCTTGCCTCTCTCTCTGTGTCTCTCTGTCTCTCTCTGTCTCTCTCTCTCTAACTCTGTCTCTCTCTGTGTGTCTCCCTCTGTCAATCTCTCTCCCTCTTTCCCTTCCTCCATCTTTCCCTCCCTTCCCCCCTTTTATGTTTGACTATGTATCACCAGCTGGCTTGGAACTACTTTTGTAGAACAGACTGTCCTCAAACTCAGAGATCTACCTTTGTCTGCTCCCTAAATTCAGGGATTAAAGGCATGTGCCCCAACCCATGCTAGAGCTCTCTTTGTAAATCTACTGTCATGGTATCATGGCTTTCCCCTTCCCCTTATGACTTTCTTTAACTTTCACAACTTCTAGAAGACTGTCCAGATACAAATACACTCCATGACTACAGTTTCAATATATCTATTTCTGAATGTGATGGAATTCAGTCTATAGCAGCTGTGAAGTCTAATTCGAATTATTATGGCCTTTTGAAAGACAGGTCTTAAGCTTTCAGAATATTCCATATGCAGACTATAAGGAATAGTGCAGCCACTTGTTTCTTCATTAATACGAATAGTCACATCCTTATATGGCCATCAGAAAACATCTACTTACATAAAAGAAGGTGTTCATCCACTCTACAAGAAAGATCAACCCTATCTTTCTAGAACACAGTATCAGTAATAAGTAGAAAAATTTTAAAAATCTGACAATATGCTTGAGTTAAAAGTACATCTGGAGACTTTAAATTAATTTATCAAGCTACAGATGTCTAATTGAATTAGATCTTTACATATAATTATAAATTATAGAGCCATTTCCATCTGTTTCTGTAAGTAGGCAGAACCCTGACTCAGCCCTATGGCACAGTTGATAATGGACACATAGGAGTATGTGACTCAGAAACTCATCAGGGATTGAAACAAGCAAGCACTTCCGAATTCAAGTCTCCTGGGCCATCATTCAAATGCATTACTCAAGTAGCTAATGAGACAGGAAGAGCTTGAACCGTAATTGACTTATATTGTCTTGGGAAGTCAGCTTTGAGAGTAGGTCTGAATAAATTCCCCAAGTGTATTATAGACAGAAAGTATTGTAATTAATTTACTAGTCGAGCTGAAGGTATTATGAATGATAGAATGAATCTTTCCTCCTTTCCCAACTTCTATACCAACCTCTCTGGGGGTGGGGGTGGGGGCCGATCTCCCACATATCCTGAAATACAGATGAAACCTGAAAGATAGAATGTAATATATTTATGATTTTACATATGTCTGTATATGGTTTCCTGCCATTCCAAAAATTATGGTTCAAAAAATAAATAAAACAGCAACAAGCATTGAAATTCTAAACACCACAGACATTGAGTTATATTAAATATTGTGAAGTTATTATTTATACAAACATAATCATATTATTCACATCTATTTGTACATCATGTCCTAAAGTCTGATTTAATTTACTGCAGATTTTTTAATTATAAAATTTTAGTTCCCCCATAGTGGCAGGAGGAGAGGGGAGGGAATGGAGAGGTTCCAAAGGGGAGATCTGGAAAGGGGGAAACATTTGAAATGTAAATAAAATATGAAAAATAAATAAAACAATATATCAAAAAAAATTTAGTTCCATATGAAAAACTATTTCACTCATTCCACCAAAATAAACACAACCAGAAGCATCTAAACCATAATCATAAATGATGACTTTTTATACATGGTAAGAAAGAGGGACCTAGAATCTTTATTCCAAATATGGATTTCGAATTTCCTCAATATCATTTGCCGAAGAGACTTGTCTTTCTCCAATAGATATTTTTTAACAACTTTGCCAAAAAACAGATGGCTGTAGCTGTGTGGGTTTATATCTGAGCCCATTATTTTATTCCATTGATCAGTGTGTCTGTTTTGTGCTAGCATCTTGTTCCTTCTTTGTATATATGCTGTGTCTCTAGTATACCTTGAAATCAGGTGTAGTGATATATCAGCCATGTTCACTTTGTTCAATCTTGCTTTGTTTATCTAGTGTCTAGTATACTTCAGTAAGAATCTATGATGTCACTTAACTCAGATATTTCTTTGTTAATTTTCTTGAGATAACCCATCAACTGGTGAGAGTGAGATAGCCAAGTTGTCACTATTCTTGTGTTGGTGCCAACCTGTGGCACTCTCTCCAGTAGTGTTCGCTTTATGAAAATGAGTACACCAGCATTTACTGCATTGTTGTATTCAGTGGGATAACTCTTCTATGGATTCTTCACTTAGTATGAAGTTAACTTCTTTATCTGTTCTGACTCATTTTGGTTGAAAGTCTAAAGTTCTTTCTACAAATCTCTAGAATGACAACACTTGCTTGCCTCATAAAGAGTCCCATTTGCTTAGATTGTCCTTCTCTAGCCTTTGTCCATAAGGTTGTCTTTGATGAGGAGGTAGGTTTCTTGAGGGCAACAATCAGAAAGACTCAGTTTTTACAACTTAACTCATCTGTCTTTTAATTCAAGATCTGAGATCATTTATTTTTTTTTATAATAGGAAAATATAATTCTCAGGGTATTTCAAGTAATTTTTTGTGTATCAAACAAACATCCCAAAAGAAATTGTTGCACTACCTCAGACTTTCCTTGACCACCTGACATATAGTTTTATGTATAAGTGCATATGTATTGTATATGCATGTATATGCACTTATACACAAAATTGCTAGGGAAATTACTTAATCCTATAAATGACCAATGCTCCAAACTGAGCACTCTAAATCATATCACAATAAAAATATTTGCATATGTGTTTTATGATAAAAGTAAGCATTCGATGCTACAACTTTGTTAGTTGATCTTGTTTATTGGCACAAGGGGATGCCATTCTTCATTACAAGTCTATCAGTCATATGAATGTTAAGACTGTATGCATATTTGTTGGTTAAACATGAGTAGACATTTTTATTATAACCTCTATACTCTATGATTCTTAAATTATATGGGTGCTTGGGTTTTTTATATAAATAGCTTTTATACATTGTACATAGTATTATTCATTATTTAAAGTGCTTAATTTTACTTAATAAGCTCAATTAAGGATTGATTTCTATTTTGTGTAATCAACCTCTTTCAGTGACTATGAGATTTAATTATAAATTATTTTCTAAACAACAGACTTATTGACACTAAGCACATATTGACTTATCAAGCAAAGGACAAATGCAATAGTTGTTGATCCGCACAAACCAAAGTATACAGTTTACTACTCATTTAACTCAGGATGATCAGCATTGTTTTCAAGGCTATAATCAAAGCAAGATTTGAATACACAGGGTCCTCTTAGACACTTAAAAGCAGTTCTTCCATAGTAGGAGCTAATCTTGTCTTTGATGATCATGATGTAGTAAAGCTGTCAGAGCAGATGCCTGAAGCATGTGGACATGACCAAGAAATTCTTGGCAAAAGAAGAAAGCAACTAAACAGACATTCACACAAATCCAATTGTGAATCACAAATTAACTACTTTGTGGTTAACAGGTATGATTGTAAGAGACCCACTGCTCACAGTGGAAGGCAATGGCTTTGTTTATTCATTGGCTGTCCCACTTGTTTAAAATTTTAAGCAGCCACACATTGCTTGGCTAAAAAAGACAAAGCAATGATTTTATATTTGGATTCATTCTTTTCATCATATCTTTGGTCTGCTTCCATTTGTTTGTCTTGGCAAATGACATTTGGTTTGGCCTCATTCTCAGTTTTACTCCCTTGTTTCTGGGTTGTTGTTGTTGTTTTGTTGTTGTTGTTGTTGTTGTTGTTGTTTTCTCCGCAAAGTATCTCATATCATCTGAGTGTCAATTTGTGGGGTTTAGACTTTGGGTCACCTTGCAAGCAAGCACCTATGCTTCAATTCTGTATCTTGAACCAAGTTTGACATTACCATTTCTATGCTTGACGCTGAGATCTGGCTTAGAATCTTTTCTTAGATTCTTCTCTGTCATTTCCCAAGTATATTAGCTAGTCACTCTAGCCCACGTTGCAGCTTCTGTATGTATACATCAGCTACTGGTTCTCCAGTCTTGCTTAATATGACGTCTTTCTTGTAGAGCCTCCAAAGATCTGTTTTGGAGAGAAAAAGAATATTTCTTTATGTAGCTATAGAGTTGAAGTCTCATAAATAAATCTTACTGAAATTCAGAGTCTCACAAAGAGCAAGAGTTGGCAAGGTAATTCATAACTGTGTAAAAGATAAGTGAACTCCTGATGGGTTGGCCTGATTTTAGAGACATCAATTTATATTCCAGGGGAGAGCAAGGCCTAAGACCTTGGACACAGCTTTTAGCTGTAAAATTTGTAAGCACTGGAAAGCATCAAGCCCTCACACAGTATATTTACATTCCAAAAGATTAGAGTTTGAACAAAGCCTCCTTCCTGTCCTTGTATAGGAAATAGATTTTTCTCCCTTATTCTGAGAGAAGAGCAGGAAATAGGGTTGCCTTTTTATATCACAAAGAGAAAAGGTACCAGCCTCTGTTTCTCTATTGAAACATAATTGACTAGATGTTAAATCAAAGATTGGTCTCGTTGCCAAAAGTTAAGAATTGAAAAATTGAAGAATGGTTCATTTGTGGGGTTGCATGCTTTTAGAAAATATTGAAGAGGTAGAGATAAGCGTCTGAGCCCAGCCTCCATTACACCTGGGCCAGTAAGATAGCTCATCAAGGGAGAACATATGCTGCTAAGCCTCCCAACCTGAGCTTGACCCCTAAAACTCATAAGGTCAAAGAAAAGAACTGACTCTTTCAAGCTGTTAATTCTTTCCAGTTGTCCTCTGACTTCCATACAAGTGCAGTGGCATATATGCCTGTTGCCAATATTCATAAGTTCACATACATAGATGCACATGTACACGCATACAGGGATTTTTGTTTGATTATTTGGTTTTGTTTTTTAGTTAGGTCACACTGTACTCTGCCTGGCCTAGGACATGCTATATAGATAAGCTGACTTGGGACTCATAGAAACCTGCCTGACAATCCTGAGTGTGGGGGTTAATAGCATGTCTCACCAGGCCTCCCTTAAATTTAACTTTTTGAACTTTAAAAACAAATTGGAATGTGGGGAATGACACGGCACTATATGTTTTTAAGTGAATAATAATCAAACATTGTCTGTCCAGACCTGATGTACACATTTAGAGCAAAACTAATAGAAATAAATATTTAAAGATCTGTTGCTTAGCCTCACCAAGTTGAGACTGAAGTTCAGCCCTAACAGCAGTTATGCAGGTCAAAAATCAAAACTCCCAAAGAAAGTATATCAAAACAAGAAACAGATGTGGTTTTTATTTCTATTTATAACTTATGATGATAGCATTATCATATATTTTAGAAAAAAGATGAGATAATCTTCAGATGAGTTACACAGTGCTTAGTGAAGGAAATAGGTGGATGTCTTACAGAGCTCAGTGAGGTACGATTAAGAGATGAGAATAGGCAATGACCAAAGAGACGATGGCAGAGCAGGACACACTCAAAAAGTGAGAGTGCCAATAGCCAAAGAGAAGATTGTTCTGATGTATGTCTTTTGTCAGGCTCTGCTGTTTCTGAAATCACTGACACAGCTTTGTGGAGGAGTGTTTTCTTCTCCAAGTGATTGCCAGACCCATTTGAATGTCACTGAAGAAGGAATATATATATTTTCCTGTTAATCTAATTTTATGACCTTGGAGGGATTTTAGAATCTCATGATCTCTTTAAATTGTCCAGACACTATTTCCTTCTGGTGAACACCTCTTAAAATTAGATTTTCTTAGTAGAAATGGATTATGTCTATTGTCCAATTTCAGCACATCATCTATATGATTTCAGGATCTGAACTCTCCAAGGGAGGATATTAGGTATATAAAAATGGATCAGTATCTTTAAAAATCACTGAGGTTAGCTCCTTCCCTCTCTGTTGGTTTTGGACCCATGTACCATGCCCATTTCTCTGGTAACACTAGAAAAGTAAGCATCATCTTTGCCGTGGCTCATGCCCCCCTATCAACCCCTGTCTCTGCTGTGTGGAGGCATGACATTATGATAGGCTCCACAGATTAAGACCTTATATGCGTTATATACAATTATAATTAGAATATAATAGTATTATAACTTGAGTTAAACCATCTGGGCTTGTCAAACATCTGACCAGATGTCCACTCCCTGAGAAAGATGACTCACATGAAGTCTGAATGCATCCTAAGCAGTGAAAAGAAATATGTCCCTTTAACAAGCTCAAGTACTTTATATTTTCAGCAGCTTCTCCACCCATTTATAGGACTTCCATGAGGTAGTACTAGGGAGAATGTCCTAAAACACACAAAATATGCTCTTCTTAGCACTTGAGGAAATCAACAAGAAAGATAAACCCTTAGTCAACTTAACAAGAGGGCACAGAGATAGTATCCAAATTGGAAAACAAAAAAAAAAAAAAAACAAAAAAAAAAACCACAAATGAAAAGGGAGACATAATAACAGAAACTGAGGAAATTCAAAACATCATCAGATCCTACTACAAAGGCCTATACTCAACAAAACTGGAAGATCTAGAAGAAATGGATGATTTTCTAGACAGATACCAGGTACCAACATTAAATCACGACCAGATAAACTATATAAACAATCCCATAATGCCTAAGGAAATTAAAGAAATCATTAAAAGTCTCCCAACATAAAAAAAGCCCAGGGCCTGAGTTTTAGTTCATAATTCTATCATATCTTCAAAGACGACCTAATATGAATACTTCTCAAACTATTCCATAAAATAGAAACAAAAGGAATGCCACCTAATACATTCTATGAAGTCCGAATTATGGTGATACCTAAAGCACACAAAGACCCAACAAACGGAGAGAACTTCAGACCAATTTACCTTATGAATATCGATGCAAAAATACTCAATAAAATTCTCGAAAACAAATCCAAGAACATATCAAAACAATCATTCATCACAATCAAGTAGGCTTCATTCCAGGGATGCAGGGATAGTTCAATATATGGAAATCCATCTATGTAATCTACTACATAAACAAACTCAAAGAAAAAACCCACATGATCATTTTATTAGATGCTGAAAAAGCATTTGATAAAATTAAACATCCCTTCATGTTAAAAGTCTTGGAAAGATCAGGAATTCAAGGCACATACCTAAATATAGTGAAAGCAATATACCTCAAACCAGTAGCCAACATCAAACTAAATGGAGAGAAACTTGAAGCAATCCCATTAAAATCAGGGTCTAGACAAGGCTGTCCACTCTCTCCCTATCTGTTCAATATAGTACTTGAAGTTCTAGCTAGAGCAATTAGACAACAAAAAGAAGTCAAAGAGATACAAATTGGAAAGGAAGAAGTCAAAATATTACTGTTTGCAGATGATATGATAGTATACTTAAGTGACCCCAAAATTTCCACCAGAGAACTCCTATAGCTGATAAACAACTTCAGCAAAGTGGCTGGATATAAAATTAACTCAAACAAATCAGTAGCCTTCCTATACTCAAAATATAAATTTTTTTTCTGAGAAAGAAATTAGGGAAATAGTACCCTTCATAATAGTCAAAAACAATATAAAATATTTTGGGGTGACTCTAACCAAGCAAGTGAAAGATCTATATGACAAGAACTTAAAGTTCTGATGAAAGAAATCAAGAAGACCTCAGAAGATGGAAAGCTCTGCCATGCTCATGGGTCAACATTATTAATATAATAAAAAATGGCCATCTTACCAAAAGCAATTTACAAATTCAATGCAATCCCCATCAAAATTCCCACTCAATTCTTCACAGAGATGGTAAAAGCAATTCTCACATTCATCTAGAATAACAAAAAACCAAGGATAGTGAAAACTATTCTCAACAGTAATAGAACTTCAGTGGTAATAACCATCCCTTACCTCCAGCTGTGCTACGGAGCAATAGTGACAAAAACCCACATTGTATTGGTACAGAGACAGGTAGGAAGATCAATGGGAAAGGATTGAAGACCTAGAAATAAACCAACATACCTATGGTCACTTGATCTTTATCACAGAAGCCAAAATCATCCACTGGAAAAAACGACAGCATATTCAACAAATGGTGCTGGATCAAGTGGCAACCAGCCTGTAGAAGAATGCAAATTGATCCATTCTTATCTCCTGTACAAAGCTCGAGACCACATGGATCAAGTACCTCTACATCAAACCAGATAAGCTGAATCTAACAGAAGAGAAAAGTGCGAAAAAGCCTTGAACACATTGACAAGGAGAAAGTTTCCTGAACAGAGCACCAAAGGCTCATGCTCTAAGATCAATACTTGACAGATGGAACCTCATAATATTGAAAAGCTTCTGTAAGGCAAAGGACACTGTCAATAGGATAAAACGGCAATGTACAGATCTTTACCAACTCTACATTCAATAAAGGGCTAATATCCAATATATACAAAGAACTCAAGAAGTTAGACTCCAGAATACCAAATATTAAAACCCCTATTAACTCCAGAGAACCCCTATTTAAAAATGGGGTACAGAGCTAAACGAAGAATTCTCAACTGAGGGATCTCAAATGACTGAGAAGCACCTAAAGAAATGTTCAACATCCTTAGTCATCAGGGAAATGCAAATCAAAATGACCCTGAGATTTCACCTCACAAGAATCAGAATGGCTAAGATCAAAAACTCAGGTAACAGCAGATGCTGCCAAGAGTGTGGAGAAAGAGGAACACTCCTCCATTGTTGGTAGAATTGCAAGCTGGTAAAACTACTTTGGAAAACCATCTGGCAGCTCATCAGAAAACTAGAAATAGTTCTACCTGAAGACCCAGCTATACCAATACTGAGCATATGCCCTAAAAATACGCTAATGTACAACAAGGACACATGCTCCAGAATGTTTATAGCAGACTTATTTATAATAGCCAGAAGCTGGAAACAACCCAGATGTCCCTCAACAGAAGAATGGGTACAGAAAATGTGGTACATTTACACAATGGAGTACTACTCAGCTATTAAAAGCAATGACTTCATGAAATTTGTAGGCAAATGGATGGGACTAGAAAATAATATCCTGAGTAAGCTAACCCAGTCACATGTGGTATGTACTCACTGATAAGTGAATATTAGCCCAAAAGCTCAAAATATCCATGATATAATCCACAAACCATATGAAGCTTAAGAAGAAGGAAGACCAAAGTGTGGATGCTTCAATCCTACATAGAAGGGAGAACAAAATAATCGCAGAAAGTAAAGGGAGGAAGGAACATAGGAGGGAAAAAGGAGGGGGAAGGAAAAACAGGGGACAGGATCAGGTATGGAAAAAGATAGAGAAATAAAGAGGGTCGGGAAATTGAATAGAAATATGTAGCAGTGAGGGATAGGGAACTGAGGATAGACACTAGAAAGTCCCAAATGCCAGGGAAGTGAGAGGCTCGCAGGACCCTACAGGGATGACTTTAGCTGAAATACCCAACAAAGGGAAATAGAAACTGTAGAGACTACCTCCATTAGGCATGGCTCCCAATTGACGGATGGGGCCACCCACCCATCTCAAAAATTTTTAACCCAGAATTGTTCCAGTCCAAAAGAACCACGGGGACAAAGTGGAGCAGAGACTGAAGGAAAGGCCATCCAGAGGCTGCCCCACCTGGGGATTCATCCCATCTGCTGACACCAAACACAACACTATTTTTGATGCCAAGAAGTACTGGCTGACAGGAGCCTGCTGGGGCTATTCCCTGAGAGGTTCTGCCAGCACCTGAGTAATACAGATGCCCAAATACTCACAGCCAACCACTGGACTATGGAAGAGAAGATAAAATATAGTTACTAAATGCCTGACATCAGAAGTCAATTGAACATGTTGAGAGTAAAAAGTACATGGTTGCAAACATTGGAACAGATGAGAAAGCTGTTACAAAACTCAACAACTATTTGGTAAATGCTTATTCTATTCAAAGGACAAGTTTCCTGTAACATTTTAATTTTCCAAGCAACCCATTCTCCTTTGGCTACTTCTATCTAATGGTCTTAAACTCATATTCAGCCAGAGGATTCTATGTATATATAGTTTCATATAATCTTTTCTTTGAGCACATTAAAGCACATGTACTTTTTCTCAGAGAGGGTCTTTGTGAATTTACTTGGCATAGCAATGGCCACCATTTTTCAGACACTAAGACACTTGTTCTAATGAAGAAAATAAAAACCTCAGTTAATTTTGTAACAGCAACATATCTTGAGGAAAATGTATATAAGACTGATAAATATTTATACATATTCCTAGCATTCAGACATATTCTTCTTATGCCATGCCATCTATAATTTGATGATATTTTAAAATATTGGGTTCAGTCCAGATTAGTAAAATATTTAGAGATTGATTCTCCAATAACTTGTTTCTTTTTGTAGCTGTTTTTCCATAGACAGATTATAAGGATACAGTGAGGGGCTATAGAGATAGCTCGATGATTAAGAGCCCTGGCTGATCTTCCAGAGGATCTGGATTTTATTCCCAGCACTCTCATGGCTCACAATCATCCTTATATCCAGATCCAGGAATTTAATATTGTCTCCTGCCCTAAAGCATGCACGTGGTCCACAAACATACATTCAGGAAAAAAAAAAAAAAAAACTCAAATAATTCATAAACCTGTTAAAAACAAAAATCAGTAAATTTTTTAAAACTAGTTTTTAAAACTTTAAAGGACATGAGTGAATCACTAGACATATGTAATATTAATCACAATGTTGGAATCTATTATCTAAATATTAAATATATCAGACATAGTTCTTACATACATCATTATCATCTCCCATCTATGTATCTATTGGTGAGTAATATGTCTGTTATTCTCAGCATTCAAGTCTCAGCTCCTTTCCCATACTGAGCAGCTTTCTTCATTCTTAATTAACAGAAAGAATCTGTTATCCTTTGGGATACACTTCGTCTACAACTGCCATACTGTTCTGTTTTATCGTAAACTATGTCTTTTATAGTCTCTTAATATACGATCTCTTTAAAGGTAGTGTTCATGTGGTAATTTTTTCACCTATCACCAAGTTATCAGGAATTTAATATCACTGCAGTTTTTATTTAGCTCATATTAATATATATGATACTCTACACAATCCCTAGTTCTGCTTTGTCAAGGAATTCTCAGATATTCTGTGAGCATTTCATGAAGGATTATAGTGATAATTTCCTGGGCCCTTTTTATTTCATGTTCTGGCAATACTTTGCTCCAAAGAAAATGTTGGAGATATAATTGTTTTCTTTTATTCTGATGTATTTCATGAACCTAGTTCTCAAAAATACACTCAGGAAAGAACATAAAACGATGATTGGCAATCTTGCAAGAATGATATTTTTAAAAATTTCTTCTTGGCACAGAGGAAATTGTGATCACAACCTGTCACCATCTTCAACATCGTCTTTATGGTTGCGAACAAAATATATTTGGTGAGGAATAATTTTAGAAGGAAAAATGCTCACCCTGGTTTCTTAGCTGAGAATGGAAGCTTTCCTTTGCTATCACCAATGTATCAAGGCTATCCACAGAAACATTTTATATTCAGTGCATATGCTGGCAATGTTTTTTGTTTGTAAGGTTACCACAGTGATAGCTTCATGCAGTACAAAAAAAAAAAAAAAATTGAAACAAATTCAAACTCAGAGAAAGCCTAGAATACATTAAAAGAAAACAAACCTGTGTATTTATAACTTCAGTGAACATTTAGTTGGATTTTAATAAGTCCTTGTCATTCTTTTAAAGGAAATCATGCAAATGGAGTTTAAAAAAGTGCTTTACATGGGCCCAGGGGAACACAGAATATCCTCCTTATTTATATTTTTATGAGGATGTTGTTGATAACTAATGTCTCCCTCTTAGTGCTTTTGCTGTAAGCCGGACCTTGGGTTCCTCTTCTGAAGGTGAGATAACATTACAGTCTAGAAGGGAGGCATTTCAACTTCAGTTAGGCAGCTGTCAAAGTCAGAAGCTATTTGGAGAAGGCCTTGTGTTGACCCTCCCTAAAGCTACCTTGCTGCTCCCATACTTCAGGCTCCCGCACAAGAAGGGACTTTGAGGAAGATCTTTTTATTCTCTTTAATAATACTATCTTCCTTTCCTCTATACAGGGAACACCAGAATCAATGAACGAATACAACATCAACTCAGATGGATACTGACAAAATGTATATCTTCAACAATTAAACTTTTAGAACTTCAGTGATAAAAGAGAGTGAACGAGTAGCCAAACATTCCAGGGTAAGGAGGGCATGTGTAGTCACTATCCCACTGTAGATGAATCTTCTGAGATACTAATCACTGAATGATGTCATCCAATAAAACCATCCTGAAATTTTATATAATTTGTTAAATCCCTTGTAGTAGAGAAAATAATGCATATGCTCCAAAAGAAGCAATAACCAAAATGAAAGATTCAACCAGTATTAAAAAATAATTTTATTCAGCCTGAACCTTTCCCTCTTGCATAAGCAGCAGAGTTTCCCCAATGAAGTAAACCAGGCAAATGAGTCCACGCTGAGAAAACACCCCTTGCAGTTGTGAAAAGCCCTCTTGGGAGCCACTGGACTGTTCTGGGAACCAGTGACAGCAAAATGCTTCAATAACAATATAACCAGGTCCTAGAAGAGGTAAACTTAGGCTTGAAGCTGAGTTGGGGAGAAGGGATGAGTTCTATTTATGTATTCCTATAAGCTTTAGTCTTTCATGTTCCTACTACACATGTACCTACTATACTTGCAAACTTTTTCTAATATGCAAGATAAACAATAAGATATGGATTGCAAAATAGATGAATAAAGGCTGAAATCATTAAATAAATGTGCCTCTGCCTCCCTCTCTCTCTGTCTCTCTCTCTGTCTGTCTCTCTCTCCCTTTCTGCATGTGTGTATGTGTGTGTGAGTGCTATACTTCTGGCCATAAAAATTAAAGTCATAGTTATTCATCTTTTACCCTCAGTACTTGGATTGAACCTACAGCCTGTGAGTGCTAGGAAGGTCTCTTGTCTTTAACTTGCATCTCAGTCCTCTTTTTAGTTTATATTCTTTTAATTTTGAAACAATCACACTGTGCTACCACACAGTGGGTAGCACAATTGAAGATTGGTCTTCAATTAACTGTAGCCAAGCCAGATTTTATACCTGCAAATCCTTCTGCCATACCTACCCAAGTCACTGGAACTACAAGCTCATGACAGTAGATTCGATCTTTTATTTTACATATTGTATTTTTTGTTAATGGTCTATTCTTGATACTAAATTAGCCAAAATTAGTAATTTATATGAAAACTGACTTCTCATTCTAACAACATATACTGAATCAAATATAGAGAAAATATTTTTAGAGTATGCCAACATGGAGATAAAGAATTCTATCTCGTTCGAAAAAATACCACTTATAGGATTAAACATAACAAAGCATATTCGTGTGCAAATAGTAAATGAATCAGCATAGATTTTTGCATGAAAAATGCAGACAGGAGATACATAATTCATCTTCTATGTGTAATCCACAGTTCTAAAATGTATGCCAATTTCATATATGGCACATTACATCTTAGTTGGCAATGTAAATTAGTACATGTATATGTCGAATTACCATAGATTCACAGACGGCAAGAACATCAATATTTTCAACCACCAGATGGCAGAATTAAAGTGACGCACTTCAGACTACGGATGCAGCTTATACTGAGGGAAAAAAAATAACTGCATTCTCCATTCTGCAGTCTATTTTTAGTTGAACAGACATGAAAATGCATTGCAGCAAAGTAATATGTGCATTAAATGGGGAAGAAAACTGTTTTGATTAACAATTTCCCAATTGAATGGGTTGCTTCTTTTGGTCCAGTCTGAAAGATCCCTCAAGGCTCATGTGTTTGAACACTTGGTGGCACTCTTTTAGAAAGCCAAGGACAAAGGAATGCAGCCTTATTAGCATGTGTGAGTAGTGGGGGATGGGACCTGGACGAACTGTTTCTGGTTCTGAGCTGAGTTTTCTGCTTCCTGGTCCCCCACTATTAGGAACCCCAGCCACAAGTTCCCTTTGCCATAAATTCTACCAAATTCTCTCCACCAGGGTGTTCTATGATTGAAATCATAGGAAAGATAATCCATTCTTCCCTTAAATTGCCCCCAATCCATTATTTTTATGGCAGTTAGATTATAGGGTTCTTTAAAAACTCACTATTAAAATCAACTTAGCAGGGACCAGAAAGGAATTTTCCATCCAGTCGGCATCTCTTTTTGACCATCTAAATCATCTTCATTTGATTTCAACCAAGCACTCATGGATTTACTTTGCATTTTTATCCTCGTCTTCTGAAAACTGGTCATTTGTGTCCAAATCTCTCAAGCAAAGGAGAGGGTAGCCAGCTTTTGCCATCTCCAGCGGGAACAAGGTGGTTTAAACTAGAGTTCTTACATACTGGGTGATAATAAAACTAAAACCATAAAAATAACAGTGATAAAAATGAAAAGGAACTACGCACACAGTATATGAATTGTGTGCTGCATACAAAGAACATACAGTCATTCAGGATCACTCTCATTTTAATGATGTGGGGACTTTGATGTTTTGATTTTTCTTAACGTTTATAAGAGATATCATGAGGGAGATTCCTAGTGGTTGAAGTTAAATGGTTTTCTAAGATTTCTTATTTGTTCATTGATATATATGATATAATTTAAACATCTTCAATGTAGTATGATTTTATTATTGGGAATGAACTTGAAATGAGTAATCATCTAAATATTTATTATAAGGATAATGTCAAGTAATTTTACTATTACAAAGTACCCTATGATCTGTGAAGAGGTTTAATTTTTTATTTTCAATGGTCTGTAAATGCAAATATCCCTATTTTAGCTATTAGGAAGCCAAGCTTCATTTAGACAACTTGTCTAAACTCCCATGTTGATGTGTGGCTGAGACCTGTTTTATATTAAGGTTTTCACAGTCTCTGGTTACCACCCTTATCCATTCTTTCTGGTGCCTGCACCTAATTTTAAAAAGTATGTACGCTGAGTTTATTTTGTACCTGTTCCAACAAAACTTAATATTTGTTTTATACTAAGGATTAAATGATCATCCAAAAACATTTGGGGAACCCACACCTCTCCCACTGCTCCTAAAATGTCCCCTCAGCTCTGTAAGCAGAAAGCCTACTAGAATCTCTCTTCCTATCTGACCCCCTCCCATAGGGTTCTCAAAGATCCTCTGCTCCAAATTTCCTTCACCCAACTCAATCCATTATCCCGTCCCCAACACCAGCAGGCCTTCACTGCAAACACACTAGCTAAGCAGAGGAGCTAAACAAGTAGGCTGAAGACACTCACTACTTCCTTCTCCCCAGCAAATCTAATCCTAAATCTCATAATCAGCTTCGCAAAAGACCATCTTGTGTATCCTTCCTTTCCTCCTGCCTACATTTCCTGTGGATTCCACAATACATTCCTTCTTAATATCCCTCTCTTGGCACAGCCACTTTATCTGAGCCCCCCCAAACCAGCAGGCATCCCTTGCTAACACGGAGACCATAGCCACCAGAAAAGCAGGTGGACTGCTTTCACTCCTTTTCTTCTTTCCCTGGTTCCTTAGCCCTAATACAATCTCATCCTTAACAGCAGTATGCCTCAGCAGCCTTCCCTGTTCCTATTCTGTCTCCTGTGGGTACCACAGCTCTTCCCTTCTAGCCTTCCTAACTCTGCTTGTTGTTTTGTCCTAGAGCCCAAGCCCAGTGGGCACCTCCTGCTAAGAAAAAGGTAGCTCCTCCTAGGGCAACTAGCAGGCAACCTCTCCTACTGCTGCTGAGATCAAATTCACTCAATATCATTTCCAGCTCTGTAGCAGGAAACCTGCTGCCATTGCCCTTTCTTCTGTGACCCCATGCACAGTACAAAACAAAGGTTTAGCAAACTAAGAGCTAAAATCAATAAAATAGAAATGAAGAGAATAACACAACAAATCAATGAAACAAAGAGTTGGTTCTTTGAGAAAATCAACAGAAAAGACAAACCCTTGTCCAATTAAAAGGTAGAGAGACAATGAACAAATTAACAAAACCAGAAATGAAAAGGGGGACATAACAATCGACACTGAGAAAATCCAGAGAATGTAGGGACATACTTTAAAGCCATGTACACTACCAAACTGGAAACTCTAAAAGAAATGAATAATTTTCTCTATAGGTAGCAATTACAAAGGTTAAATGAAGATCAAATAAACAATTTACATAGCCCTGGATCCCTGAGTGAAATAGAAGTAGTCATTAAAAGACTTTAAACAAATAAAAGATTAAGGCCAGATGGTTTTAGAGCAGAATTTTAGCAGACTTTCAAAGAAGAGTTAATGTCAATACTCCTCAAATTATTCTATAAATTAGAAACAGAAGTAGCATTGCCCAATACAATTTATGAGGCCACAGTTACCCTGATACTCAAATCACAGAAAGACTTGACAACAAAAGACAATTACAGATGGATTTCCCTTATGAACATAGAAGCAAAAATACTCAGTAAAATATTTGCAAACCAAATCCCAGAACACATTAAAAAGATCATCCACCATGAACAACTAGGCTTCATCCTAGAGATACACATATGGTTCAAATATATGAAAATCAGTAAATTTAAACTACCAGATTAACAAACTGAAAGAAAAACAGTACAGGATTATTTAATTAGACACACACACACACACACACAAAATGTCTTTGACAAGATCCAAAATCCCATCATGATTAAAGTCCTGGAGAAATTAGAGATACAATAGACAGATCTAACCATAAGAAAGGCAAGTTACAGCAAACCTATAGCCAACATCAAGTTAAATGGAAGAAACTCAAAGCAATTCTACTATAATCAGGGACAAGATTGCCACTCCCTCCATATCTATTCAGGGTAGTACTTGAAGTCTTAGATAGAGAAATAAAACAACTGAAGGAGATCAGGAGGATAACAGTTAGAACAAAAAAAGTCAAAATATTGTTATTTGCAAATGATATGATACTATATATGGATGACCCTAAAAAACAACTGAAGGAGATCAGGAGGATAACAGTTAGAACAAAAAAAGTCAAAATATTGTTATTTGCAAATGATATGATACTATATATGGATGACCCTATATGATACTATAGATGGATGGTACCACCTGCACTACCAGCAAAAATACCTGGATACAAAATTAAATCACAAAAACTAACAACCCTCTGCTACACAATTGACAAAAAAGAGAGAGAAAAAAATCAGGGAAATAACACTTTTCACAATAGCCACAAATAATATAAATCATCTTGCCATAACTCTAACCAAGCTAGTGAAAAACCTGTGTGATAAAGACATCCAGTCTTTGAAAGAAGAAATTGCAGAAGATATCAGATGATAGGAAGAACTCCTGTGCTCATGAGTCAATAAGGTTAGCATAGTATAAATGGCCATGTTATCAAAACCAATCTCCAGATTCAATGCAATCGCCATGAAAATTCCAACACAAATCTTCATAGAACTTGTAAAGACAATTCTCAACTACATATAGAAAAATAAAAACATAGGATATCTAAAACAAACCTATACAATAAAAGAGCTGCTATAACTGTCATTTCTAGTTTCAAGTTACACTACAGAGCTATAATAATAAAAAACCTCAATGGTATTAGCATATAAAAATGTTGATGGATGATATCAAATTGAAGACTCAAATGTAAATGCATACAACTATGCACACTTTATCTTTTTGAGAAGCCAGAAATATACACTGTAATAAAAAATAGAGAATCTTCAATAAATGGTGCAGGCCAAGCTCAATGTCTACATAAAGAAGAAGGCAAATAGATCCATACCTGTCACTCTGCATAAAACTCAAATCCAAGTGGATCAAAGATCTCAACATAAGAATACCTTTGAACTCATTTCGCACATTAGATGACTTTCTGAACAGAACACCTATACCACAGGCACTAAGACAAAAAGTTAATAAATAGAACCTCATGAAGCTACAAAGTTTCTGTTAGGCAAAGGACATGATCATTTGGACAAAGAGGTAGCCTACAGGATGGGAAAAGATTTTCACCAATTCCATATCAATTAGAGAACTAGTATCTAAAACATATAAAGACCTGAAAAAATAGACCCCCAAATAAACCCCAAATAATTCAATTAAAAATGAGACACAGATCTAAACACAGAATTCTCAACAGAGGAATGTCAAATGGCTCATAAACGCTCAAAGAAATGTTCAACATCCTAAAACATCAGGGAAATGCAAATCAAAACTACTTTGAGATTCCATCTTTCACCTCTCAGAATGGCTAAGATTAAAACTACAAGTTCATGCTGGTCAGTATATGGAGCAAGGAGAATACTCCTTCATTGCTGGTGGGAATGAAAACTCATATAACTACTCTGGAAGTCAATATGGCAGTTCCTCAGAAAGCTGAGAATCAATCTACCTCAAGACTCATCTATATCATTCTTAGGTAGATACCCAAGAGATATTTTATCCTACCAGAAGGTCCCTTGCTCAATCATGTCCATTGTGACCTTGTTAATAATAGCCAGGAACTGGAAAGAACCTAGATATCTCTCAATAGAAGAATAGATAAGAAACTACAGTACATTTACACAATTACTCAGCTATTAAAAAGTAACATTATTGAATTTTTAGGCAAATTGATGAAGTTAGAAAATATCCATAGTGAGGTAACTCAAACCCAGAAAGATAAATATTTGCTTATAAGTGGATATTTGCCATTAAATAAATGAGAACCAAGACAAAATCCTTATACACAGAGAGGCTAAGTATAAAGGAGCAGTCTAGGTGGTCATAGATCTCCCTGGGAAGTTGAAATACAATAGGTTTTACAGGCAGATAGGGTTAAGTGGGGAAAAGAGTGGGAGAGACCAGGTCAAGGTAAGGAGAGTTGTGGAGGAGGAAGAGAATACAGACAGGGATAGCTAGAATTGGTGGGTATTTGAGAAATGGTGTGGAAACCTAGTCCAACAGAAGCTTTTTCAAATGTATAATGGTGTTCCTAATGAGGACTCCTAGTAACAGGATATACTGAGTTTCAACTTTCTCTTTTCTAGCATCTCTTGGTGCTAGGTAAGGCTTCAAGTGGTTGCACTAGACTGAATTAAATTGAGTTGTTGGCCAAGGAAGTTCCATGGAAATTCACAAACAACCCAGGCTATTGTAAAGACAAAAAGCTCTCTGCAAACTGACAGCTGAGCCCAATTACTGAGAACAATACCTACCATACACATTGAACATGGAGAAGTTGAGCTCTTGCCTACATGGATCCCTCACCTTTACCTACTAACCTCATTGATGCAAATAGGCACTCTACAGGCTACTGAAAGAAAAACATAGACAGTCACCCAGCCATGAAAACCTTTGACCTACAATTTGTTCTGCCTACAAAGTATGCTAGGGCAGTGAAGGCACAAAACTTATGGGAATAGCCAGCCAATGTCTGATTTGATTAATGCTGATGCCTTGAGAAGGAACCCATAACTAATACTGCCTGGAAAACCAGAACAAGAGACTAGAGAGCCCAGAGACTTAAGGCAAAGTGTTAACAGCAGTACTGGTCTAAAAAAAATCAATAAAATAATTTCTAATTACATTCTTCTATATTCAGATCAATGCCTTATCCAATCACTATCAAAGAGGCTTCTTCTGGCAAGAGGTGTGAACAGATGCAAAGACCCACAGCTAGATTTTATGCTCAGGGAATTCCACAGAAGAGGAGGTGGGAAGAGAGTAAAACCAGAGGGGATGAAGAACATCAGGAGAACCAAGTACTCTGAGTCAACTGAACAAGATGCATATGAGCTCACAGAGACTAAAGCAGCAAGTACAAGGCCTACATGGGTCTGTACCAGGTCCTCTGCTTATATGCTATAGCTAATCATTTAGTATCTTTATCGAATGCCTGACTGTGAGAATGAGTGGGTCTCTGACTCTTATGGTTGTTCTTAAAACTTTTCTCCTACTGGGTTGCTCTTTCCAACTTTGATATACTTTTTGCTTTATCTTATTATATTTTATTATAGCTAAAGGTTATGGCCTAGGCATTTAATAACTAAATAGTCTCAGAGTCGTTAATAGGAAATAGGGATTGTAGACCTGTTTAGAAATAGTTCTTTGGGACTATTACAATCTTCACAGTCAGAGGTTCAGTCCACTAGCAGAACATCAAACACGAATCAGCAGTGGCAATCCAGGCTACCTGGCAAACACTACACATGATTCAGTAGCAGTGGCTGGATCCAGAAGAAAGTGTGATGCTCCACTCACAGGCACAGGTTTGTGTAGGCAGCAAGAAGCAACTGAAATACTACCAGAAGTTCTTTGGTGTGTTTCTCTCTAAGAACTCAGAACAAGTGAAGATCAGCAGAGAAAGCAAGGCAAACCAATGCAAGAGCATTGTCAGCGACCAGTGCAGTGAACCCTACCAAAGATCAGCAAAGAGTTACAAGAGCCTAGTGTCTACTGTCTGTTGGGTTATACTTATACACTTTCCAAACATCATGCACACCCTCAAACATCGACTCCAAAAAGCATCACATGCCTTTTCACCAGGAAGCTTCCAGAAAAACACTACATGTCTGTTCTCAGCAAAACCTCCTCTCATAGGACAGTTTCCAGAAAAACATCACATGACACAACCGAGTCTCCAATAAAACAAGAAATCCCCACTTCATGTGTGTGACAAAATAGCTTGAATAAAATTTCACTATATGAAAATATCATTTGAGTTTTCATAATGGACTGGGAATGAATGCAAAAAGAAATAAGAAAAGTCTATACCCACAGTTGGCTTTTTGTTTTGTTCTGTGCTACAGAGGGAGCATCTAGTTAAACACATAGATAGATTCTTTGGGATTTTAAGTGAAGAAGTCTCATGACCCAGAGTGTGCTCCGGAAAACATCCTGGAGGCATGTTTTAGAATGCCAGGAGACTTAAGAAGCTTACACACTCTATTGCAATACTAAAGTAAAGCAGCATAAGGAATGGACTAAAGTGCTGGCAAAAAGAAATGAATGAGAGAAGAGAACAGAGAGACAGACAGACAGACAAGAAGGCTAAAATATTCAGGTTACTTGTCTGCTGAAGGTATATGTTCTATAACACAGGAGCTAGAATTCTCATGTGTCAGGATGAAGCAGGTTTTCCACACAAGTGGCTGGTAAGGTTACTGACCATGATGTTATTCTCTGCTACTGTGATTGATCAGCTTGACCTTCTCTATATGATAAGATGTTAAGCCTCATGTTATCCCTGGAGGAAATGGACTGCATAGGATTATATAAGGGAGATGCTTGAAGAAATGGGAAGGCTCCACAGCAGCAGCTACCGAAGATTTTAAAAAGTGGACTGAGAAGATTTATGTGATATGTTTACTCTTCTTTCAAGAAGTGTGGGGGTAAAATAATAGAAAGTATATAAAAATCTAAAAACATATCAAGAGGAAATAGCCTCAGGGAAAAAAATATGACAGAAGAAAAATATCAAGGCAAGAAATATGAATATAGCATTTCGTCTCAGATGTGAATATAATGGCATAGGCAATATTTATATCTGAAGATTGATCAATTATACATACATTTTATAGGAGTTTAGGAGATTAAGTACCATAATAAAGGGATGTCCCCATTGTCCTCAATCAATATCCAATAGCTAAAACTGAAAGGAAATATGTACACTTTCTATGTATATTATTTAACAAATGAGTCAGTTGCAGATTTTGTAAAGGAAAGTACAGAGCATGGCCTGGTATGTGGAAGACAACTAGGTCTTTTGGAAATAGTTTTGTAAGGCTTCTTAGAACTTAAACATATATCCTCATATCATTTAAATAAAGTAATTCAAGTTTAAATAAATTAAAAAACAAAACAAAAAAGTAACGGTTTGGGAACTACCCTAGGAATTATGAGCTACTACAATGTCTTTGATTCAGGAGCCTAGAGTGGGGAAAAGAGTGTCATATATACTTGCTGACATCTGAGTGGTGCATAAAATGAGAAGATAATGCTCTGCCAGCATGAGAGTGAACACAGAGAAGATTTTTCACCAGAACGTCACAACTCAAGAAAACTGGAAGGAAAACACGCAGTGAGGGAAATAATAGTGATAATAATATATTCAGGGTGAGCAAGATAGCTCAGCAAGTAAGAACACTCACTTCCAAACCTGGTGATTTAAGTTCAGTCCTCAAAACTAACATGGTAGAAGGTGACAACTGACACCTGCAAGAAGTCCTCTAACTTTTGTGTGTGTAACACACACACACACACACACACACACACACGCACAAAGAATAAATACATAAATTTTAAAATGTATATTTATGTAACTTAATGGTAAATGGAATTTTATGCAGAAAATTATTAGTGAAATAAATCTTAACATACTTCTGAGGCTATATTTGATGCTGGCATATAAAACATCTCAAATATGACCATGACTATCCTAAAGCCTGTGCAAAACAAATTTCTTTCCTTTTTGGCAAGCAATAGTGATAAGCATAATAATCCAGCAGGCTGCTGAGTGACTAACAACATTTATGGAATGTTACCTGACAACAAACAGAGAGTGGCAATTTAAAGTAACAGAATTCGTGTCTTCAAGCCAAAATATTATTTATTTCTAAATATAGTACACATTTCCCTGACTTCTTATGCTCATAGCAGGTAGCCAACATTGGCAGGGTTAGGGAAAATGGGAATTTCTTTGCCTCCAGCAAGAACAAGTTTGTTCTTGCATGCCAAGCAGTCCATGACTGAAGGACACACAGAACTCCTTGGTGGTGCTTTTGGGACTTATCATTTAAAAGCAACTCTGACCTCATAATTGAATCAAGACAAAAAGAGTCAGAGGCAATTCAATTTCAATCTACATGGTCTGAAATATATTGAAATATTTCTTAGTGACTAGAAATATAAAGGTCATAAATTACCATATTTAAAGATAGCAAAGTCAGGATGTACTTGGTTTGCTATGTAGGAAGAGTGCTCACCCAGTTCACACAAATCCCTGAGTTCAGCCTGTAGCACATTACAAAACCTTCCTGGTGATCACACTCTGGAGGACAAGAAGCTAAAAATCACTGGTGGCTATGTCGTGTGTTTGGGGCCAGCCTATGCTGCAGACACTCTTGTTTTATAAACAAAAGAAAAGTAAAAGAGGGGAGGGGGAAAGGAGAGGAGAAAGAGAGAGAGATAAGGAAGAGAGAAAGAACTAATTGGCGATTTAAAAATCCTCAGACCTTGAGATTTCCACTATTTCATCCTGATGATGTCATCTCAGTACTGAACCATTAATTGCTGGAGAATCCCTTATATATGATAAATTCATTCCATACTTAAATTTTTGTTGACTAATTCTATAGCTTTGAAACTACTGAAGTATTCTTAATCAAATAAATCAACATAGTCTCTCCAATACTGTATTTTGTGCACTTTAAGGAATGTCCAGTTCCCCTGTTGGACACACGTTCTTGTGCCTCATGCACATTTTTTCTTCCTGAACACCACTTTCTGACTTTTTCTGACTAACTTTGTTTTTACATTGCCTCTCAAGGGAAAAAAAAATCAGAACAAATAAATTCAAAGTAGTGGCTAGCTTAGACTTTCTCAAATAAAGGCGATTTGGTCACTCTATTTTCTCCCAAATTTTATCTTAGTTGTGGAATTTTACTCATTTATGCTTCTAATGCAAATGATTCCCACAACAGAGTATCGATCCCCAAAAAAGTCAGTTAATAAACACATCGCTTAGCTCCATCTTCAGTTTCAGTTTCCAATTCTGTGAGTAGGGCATGTGGCCCAAATTTTCACTGTTCTTAGGAACTATTGGGTGATGAGGATTGTTCAATTAGGGAACTCACCTGAGAACATGAGATCTGATAGCTATATCTCTAACTATAATGACTTTTAGTCCACATGTCTAATGTACCTTATAAGTATGCTGTGGGTACAGGCAATCTTATTATAATTATTTTTAATAATGAAATATTCTATATATTAAAATGTAGTTAATTATAAAAACATAATTCATTCATCACCTAGAATTAATACAACTGAATATTTTAAAATCAGATTCTTTGAATGGCATTTTTGACATTTAAATATGCAAAGGCATTTTTATTCTATTTATTAAGTGAGTTGAAACATTGATGCATAAGGAAAGCAGGCCCAAGACTTCTCCAATAATACTAAGTATTCTGTTCTCATTACCTTAGATACTCTGTATTGTACTTCAAACTAAACGTGCCCATTGTACACATGAACATGCAAAAATTAAGACATGTGCCCAAGATTACAGAGACAGAAAATGTTTAAGCTATATATCAAGCACCTTCAGATATTATACCAAGAAAATTTATGCAGATTTATGATACTACATTAAATGTTAAAGTATGCCTGTATTTAAAAAAAAAAAAAAAAAAAACCTGATACAAATGAGGGAGGAAATATTTCCATTTTATTCCTGCCAATTCTTCTTCCTTCTCTTTGCTGCAAGCTAGAGATGCCTAGCATTACCTCCCAGATAATGGGAATCCATCCACTCAGAGTAACTAAGAAATAAGTAATTGATGATTGCAATTTCACAGGTCAACAGAGAAGACAAAGGAGAATCTTTCATATGAAGAGAATAGGTGAACACACACACACACATACATACACACACACACACACGCACATGGTTTCTGTAACTTCTGTTTCTTGTACTATGAGTTAAACATTATGAGAAGATGAATAAGGAAAGCCATAGAAATCTGCTTCTCTCAGCCTATTTTCTGTTGCATGTTTGTTATGTAAAGTAAAAAGAATAAGCTAAATCTCACTTGTCATTAAGTCATATAGACCGTGAACTTTTTTTTTTTTTTTTTGTCTTTCGAATTTCAGTGCAAAGACCTGAATCTAGGGCCCTCATGCAAGCAATTGCAGTGCTTCACTGATAAGCCATAGCCAAGCCCACTGTTAATCTTTTTGTGGGGAACCTGTTTCATCAAGCCTAGACTGGGCTTGAACCTGCAATCTTCCCATGTCAGCCTCCTGAGTAGACAATATCACAGCTCCTACTCTGGTTGTGAATGTAATGCTCTTTGCTTGTTTTGGAAAATATAAAACAGTAATAATGACATATACTAAAAATGTATGTATAAACATTAAAATCATTTTAAGGAGTGTTTTTATCACCTAGATTAGAACTTTGAGAAACCCACGACAATGTCTTGTAAAGCAAATGTAAGGACAGAACTGTAAGTTTGAAGAAAGGATTACTTTCTAGTATGTGGATCAAGTTCAAGATTGGAATTAAGTCAGATTCCCATCTTAGAGATATTAGGAATCAAATACATGAGCACAGTAACCATAAAGAGTGTTGAAGCAACGTGATCTTTGGACTTCCTATCTCTGAGGAAAGAAAGTTGATTGGCTGACTGTCAAGGGGACATGGGTCATATTCGTCTTTTTAGCTTCAATGTGCACTCCAGTATCATATGTATGAAATGATTTTATTCATAAATAAAGGCAAAAAATGAAAGATGAACATGGGTTTTGTAGGACTGTGAAAGGCAGCCTGGTTTCTGGTTGAGCTAAGGTTGGAAACCCCAGTGACCCTGAGGGATGGTATGCATTTTTTCATGCTCCTGGCCACCAGGATCCTGCCACAAGGTAGCATCCCTCCATAGATTTGTGGCCATCAGTCATGTAAGGGCAACACCGCAATCCCCTCCACAGGCAGAGGACGTGACCACAGGTCACATAGCCTCAAGACAGATCTTCATTTTAATGATGAACCTAAAATCTGGAGGCTTAACCAATAAACTCTCCCTTTCAGACACTCCTCCCTGCAAAAGGTATTTAACCTCAGGCCCACCCTGAGAACTGGGACACAGTTTTTACTCATCTACTTTCGGCCATGACAATAAATGTCTTAAAACAATGGACTGTCTCTTTTCATCAGGATTTGCTGTGGGAAGCAATGGAGAGGGTTTTCACCTAAAGAGCCTGCCGCCTAATTACCCATGGAAGGCCTCTCAGCACTCCCAGCCATGACCACCAACCCAAGCCAGCTGCCCACCAATAAGCGAAGGACTCTTTCCTGCGGGACCAGCCAGTGATGCTCTCCTCTCTTTTCCCCTTTGGCCTGCACTAACACCAGCCTATGGGTTCCCACTCTGTTCTCAGCTCTTCGGTGGCTCCCAGAGGTACCTGGGTGCCCACGAGCCTGAGAGCAGGCACGGGCACGCCCAACCCAGCTCTTGCATCCCAGGGACCTCAGACCGTGCTTTCCCACCCCCAGCGTGGTGTCCCACAGCTTCCCATAGGACACCTGCATGCATGGAGTAAGCACAGTAAAAATTTCTGAGTCCTGCCTCCCCAAGCAGCCTGAGCCCTGTGGAGGAGCAAACTCCATTAACCCTACAGGGTTTTGAACAGGATGACTGAGAAAGGGACAGTGAGATAAAATTTAAGATTTAGTGTTGGGGAGAACTGATTTTGGAGGAAGGGGAAATATGAAGTTTGATCTTAAGATATCTGTCATATGATTACCCTGGAGGTAAGACATGTGGACAGAGTTTGCAGAGACTTGCTGTTTTAATAAAGAGTGATTTAGTGCCAACAGGGAAATTCAGAGGGTGGAAGAAATACAAGGATAAAGAAAAGGGTGTGAAGTTGAATGTGTAGTGAAGTAGGCAGAGAGTCTAGAATAGGAGTAAGACAAAGGAACGAGAACTAGAGTAAAAGGAGCCAAGCCAGGTACACATGGAAACTGGGAGAGGTATGAATATTGATGAAATGAAGCTGCATCCTTCTTTGTTGGACCATAATATGACACGTTATGCTTTAGGTGTGTTGGCCAAATCTAAGCTCAAAGGATGGAAGGAAATTGGTTGATGCATACATTCTAATCTATAGGTTTGGCTTAACAAGTCTGCTTTCCAAACATCTTTCTCCAAGGTTGTTGTAGCATAAGCAACCAAATCCCTCTGTAAAGTAAAGCATAGATACAGAGACAGAAGGACAATATGAGGATGGTCAGTGCCAACCATCATCTAACTCCAACTTCATCATCAGGAAAACAACACACGAATCCTTATTGAGGGGAATTCTACAAAATACCTGGCTGGTAAGCAGTGCTCAAACAACCAAGGACCTTAAAAACAGGAAAGCCTGAGACATGGGAATTAAAGAGACAGGATGGACGCATTTCACATGATCCTTAGCTACAGTTCTCAGATTGAAAAACAAAAGCAAAACAAAACAAAAAGGAAAAAGAAAAAAGAATGAATGAATGAATGAATGAAAGAAAGAAAGAGTAAGAAAAGTTAAAAACATGTAAATATAACATGAGTTTCTTCAATATTATACTAATTTTGTTTGTTTCATTGATAGGAAGAAATGTAACATACTAATGTAACATGTTCACTGAAGAAATGGTAAAGCGGAACAGATTATAGATAATATGTAGAAAGTGCTCAACTTCCCTGTAGAGATAAAACTCTTCTAACAAATAAAAGTCTATTGATATAAAAATAGAAATTCTCAACAGGCCCGCATAGGTTGGTTAGAAGACAGCCAGAGGCAACAGGTCCTGTCTACCACTATGAGGAGTAAGTATGTAGTGGAGATACGAGGGGGAAAGAGAAGTGAAGTGGTTTGTGTGCTCTGAAGAGAGGTCAGGCTGGAGATAAGATGGTGGTAAGGAACAGCCTAGTGTGTGTGACCTGTCTTACAACCTGTGGCCATGGTGATCCCCTGGCAAGTGCTGCTGCCAACAGTCATGTTCCTACAACAGCAGAGGTCTGTGTCAATGTCCAAGGCCCATGTTACCTCAAAGGCCATGTGGTCATCTGTGGTGTGGGTTGCCACCTGAGGCCATGTTGATGTGCAAGGACTTCTCTTAGCTTGCTCCATCTGTCCTCACTGGCTGCCTCATGCTACACAGTTGTCCCTGCCCATCACCTGGGTATTATGGGAGAGCTGGTAGGTCAACTCAGTAAGACCCAGATCCAGGGCTTTGAGTTGGCCCACCACAAAATCTACCCCATCTATGAACTCCTGGAGCATATGAGGATCTGTTCCTGCAGAACCAATGCTGCAGGATCTCCATGATTCGGAGTAACAACATGATATCCAAGAATAATCATTGTTAGGGTCCACTATTCATGGTGTAGCAGAAACCAGAAGCCTCGAACTAGGCCAATGACTTGTTACAGTCTACATTTGTAAGTGAAACTGAACAGACAAAAAGTATACTGTAGTGTCAATGGCAAAATGTTTGTGGTTGCTTGTTTGTTTATTTTTATTGTCTTTTGCAGGGGAACTTACAAAGGTGGAGGGCAGATGTGGAAGGACTAGGAAATGAATGGTATTGGGGTGCATGATGTGAAATTTACAAAAAATCAATAAAAATTATGAAGAACAAAAAGAATTTGAAAGAGAGTTAAAGCAAGTACACAGGAAGAATTGGAGGGAGGAAAGGGAAATGGAAAATGATGTAACTATATTATAATCTCAAATAAATAAATAAATAAATAAATAAATAAATAAATAAAAATTTTAAAAATGGAAAATTTCAAAATATCAAAACTATACCATAACAAAAATGTAAAAGATTATAGAATCTTCATGTATGTAAGACTCTTTTAAAATAAATGAGTATAGATGAACTATATTATGAATCGTGAATCCAGAGGTTAAGTAATTAATAATAATATTGATGATGATGATGATGATGATTAATAATTTTCTCCAAGTGAACCTACAAGAAAAAAACTCGCAAAGATTCCTAGTAATGGAGGGCATACAGATCTTGGACTGGACACCTTTGGTAACCAGACAAGGCCTCAAGTGGAGGGGTTTAGACATGAACACAAAAGTTTGGACTTACAGTTTGTCCTCCCTGCAGAATTTTCCAGGACCAGAGCCCAGAGTAATCATTATCAGAGAGACTTCATCCAGAAACTGATGGGAGCAGATGCAGAGTTCCCACAGCCAAACATTAGGCAGAACTCAGGGAATCTTGTGGAATAAGAGAGAGAAGAATTGGAAGAACCAGAGTGATCAGGGACACCACAGAGTCAAGTGACAGGGACTCAAGGGGGCTCACAGAGATCATGGAGACTATAAAGATCTGAATTAGGTTTTCTGGATATGTCCAGAAAGATTCACATGAAGTAGGGGTCAAGCCTGGACTATGGAGTAACAGGATAACCTTGAATTCAGAGTGAGAGATTGTCTCAACAGAAGCAGGAAATTTAAGATGTTAAATAATGGGTCTGATTAGTTACCACAAACAATTAGGAGGTATTAGAAAGTAACAGTCATTAAGCAAGGCAACCTGATACTGATACAGGCATAATCAAATTAAAAAGAAAAAACAGACAAGGTAGCCTATCTAGAGGAACAGGATCCACAGGCAGGCAACAGATTCAGGGACAGCTCCTGTTTCAGTTGTTGGAGAACACACATAAAGATCAAACTGCACTTCTGCTACATACTTGCAGGGGGCCTAGATCCAGCCCATGTTCATTCTTTGCTTGGTGCTTCTGTTTCTGGGAGCCCCCAAGGATTCAGATTAGTTGACTCTGATGGTCTTTCTGTGGAATCCTTATCTTCTTCGGATCCTTCAGTCTTTCCCCCAACACTTCCACAAGACTTCCGAGCTCCATCTAATGTTTGCTGTGGGTCTCTATCTGTTTCTATTCACTGCTGGGTGAAGCCTCTCAGAGGACAGTTAAGGTAGAATCCTGTCTGCAAGCATAACAAAGGATCAGGGTTTAGTTTTTGCCCATGGGTTGGATCACAATTTTGGCCATTCATTGGTTGGTCATTTCTTCCTTCTCTATCTTTATTCCTGTACATCTTCGGTGAGAGAGAATATACCTAATCATGCAGTAACTTGATGTACAGGGGTACATCAGAGGTGTGGGCAGGGGGAGTAGGTGGGTGACCCAGAGGGGCTCTCCCTTCTCAGAGAAAAAGGCCAGGGGTAATAGAGGAAGAATATTTGAAAGAGTACTGGGAGGAGAAGGGGGGCTTATATCGGAATGTAAGTGAATAAATAAATTAATAGTAATTAAGAAAGCATAGACAACCCCTAACTCTTTCTTCCCAAAGCCACATACACATTTGGAAACCTGATTTGTGACAGAACTAGTCTCAGTGTGAATGGCCAAAGGACAAAGCTTCTAATAAAATACTAGGGTTGTTTATTTTTATGAGGTCATAAGATAAAAATATTTTCTCACATCACATACACAAACTACTTATATAAACAGCAGGCAAAAAAGCTACAAAACCTTTGTAAAGATAACATAGAAATTCATTTTTATGTTGTCAGATAGGAAAACGTTATCTCAAAGAAGAGGGAAAAAGTAACACATTAAAAAAATGATTAATAGAATTTCAAGACATGAGATGATAACAGAGAGAACATGTAATGCATATTTCAAACTGGAAGGCAGATCCAGAACATTTTAAGTAGTCTTGTAGATCTTTTAAAACTGTACATAGCCCCCCAACCCCCGAAAAAAGATGACATCAAAATCCTACAATAAGGCAATTCATAAAGTATATCACTATGGGAATTTGAATGCCCCCCATAGGCTCATACATGTGAATGCTGGTTTCCTAATTGGTCAACTGTTAGAGAAAGATTCAAATGTGTGGCCTTTTGAGGGAGAGGGACATGTTTTGAAATTTCAAAAGCCTATGTGATGCCAGAGCTGTTCCCATTAGCCATTCCCAGTTAGTTCTCCACCTCATGGTTGAGTTTCAAAACATGAGCTTTCAGATATTATGCCATGACTTTCTGCCTACTGTCATGCTGTCTTCTACAGGAGAACAGATTCTAACCCTCTAAAATGACAACTCCCAAATAAATTCTTTCTTCTGTAAGTTGCCTTGGTTACACTGTGTTATCAGTAACAGAAGAGTAACTAAGACTATCACCAAACATGGAAGTCCGGCAATACCAAGTGCAAGTAATATGTAGTGTAAAGGTCATCACAGCATCTCAGGGTTCCCTGAGAAAGGCAGTGAAGGAATATAGAGTCAGAGATTGGGGCCAAAGATTTTTTTTTTGGATACTTTATTTATTTACATTTTAAATATTATCCTCTTTCTTGGTTTCCACTCCTAAAACCCCCTATCTCAAGCCCCCTTCCCCTGCTTCTATTATGGTGCTCCCTCACCCATCCACCCACCCACTCACAGCCTTGGCATTCCCCTACACTGGGGCATCAAGCTTTCACAGGAACAAGGGCCTTTCTTCCTATTTATGCCTGACAAGGCCATCCTCTGCTACATATGTGGCTGGAGCCAAAGGCCCCTCCATGTGTACTCTTTGGTTGGTGGTTTAACCCCTGGGAGCTCTGGGGGGTCTGGTTGGTTGATATTGCTGTTCTTCCTATGGGGTTGCACAACCTTTCAGCACCTTCAGTCCTTTCTCTAACTCCTCCATTGGTGAACCCATGCTCAGTCCAAGAGTTGGCTGCAAGCATTTGTAAGGACTGGCAGATCCTCTCGAGAGATGGCTATATCAGGCTCCTTTCAGCAAGCACTTCTTGGAATCCACAATAGTGTCTGGGTTTGGTGTCTCTATATGGGATGGATCCCCAGGTAGGGCAGTCTCTGGGTGGCCTCTCCTTCAGTCTCTGCTCCGCACTTTGTCTCCATACTTTGTCCTGTGAGTATTTTGTTTTCCCTTCTAAGAAGGACTAAAACCTCCACACTTTGGTCTTCCTTCTTCTTAAGTTTCATGTGGTCTGTGAACTGTATCTTGGGTATTATGAAATTTTGGGCTAATATCCACTTATCAGTGAGTGCATACCATGTGTGCTATTTTGTGACTGGGTTATCTCACTCAGGATCATAGTTTTTAAATCCATCTATTTACCTAAGAATTTCATGAAGTCATTGTTTTTAATAGCTGAGTAGTATTCCATTGTGTAAATGTACCACATTTTCTGTATCCAATCCTCTGTTGAAGGACATCTGGATTGTTTCCAGCTTCTGGCTATTATAAATAAGTCTGCTATGAACATAGTGGAGCATATGTCCTTGTTATATGTTGAAGCATCTTCTGAGTATATACACAGGAGTGTTATAGCTGGATCCTCAGGTAGAGCTATGTCGAATTTTCTTAGAAACCTCCAGACTGATGCTTAGAGAGCATTTGACAAAATTAAACACCCTTTCTTGGTTAAAGTCTTGAAAATATCAGGAATTCAAGGCCCATAACTAAGCATAGTAAAAGCAATATGCAGCAAACCAGTAGCCAAAATCAAACTAAATGGAGAGAAACTTGAGGCAATCCAACTAAAATCAGTGACTAGACAAGGCTGCCCTCTCCCTCCCTATCTATTCAATATAGTAATCAAAATCCTAGCCAGAGCAATTACACAACAAAGGGGGGGGTCAAAGTCATACAAATTGGAAAGGAAGAAGTCAAAATATCACTATTTGCAGATGATATAATAATATACTTAAGTGACCCCAAAAATTTCACCAGAGAACTCCTAAACTTGATAGTCAACTTCAGCAAAGTGGCTGGATATAAACTTAACTCAAACAAATCAGTAGCCTTCCCCTACTCAAGGATAAACATGCCGAGAAAGAAATTAAGAAAATGACATCCTATACAATAGTCACAAATAATATAAAATACCTTGATGTGACTCTAATCAAGCAAGTGAAAGATCTATATGACAACAACTTCAAGTCTCTGAAGAAAGGAGTCAAAGATACCAGAAGATGGAAAGATCTCCCATGCTCATGGATTGCCCGGATTAATATAGTAAAAATGGCCATCCTGCCAAGAGCAATCTACAGATTCAATGTAATTCCCACCAAAATTCCAGCTCAATTCTTCATAGAGTTAAAAAGAGCAATTATCAAATACATCTGGAATGACAAAAAACCCAGGATAGCAAAATACTATTCTCAACAGTAAAAGAACTTCTGGGAGAATCACCATCCCTCACCTCAAGCTGTATTACAGAGTGATAATGATAACAACTGTATGGTATTGGTACAAAGATGGGCAAGTAGATCAATGGAATAGAATTGAAGACTCAGAAATGAACACACACATCTACAACCATGTTATCTTTGACAAAGAGCTAACACCATCCAGTGGAAAAAAGACAGTATCTTCAACAAATGGTGCTGGTTCAACTGGTGGCCAGCATGTAGAAAAATGCAAATCAATCCATTCTTGTCTCTCTGTACAAAGCTCAAGTCCATATGGATCAAGGACCTCCATATAAAACCAGATACACTGAATATAATAGAAGAGAAAGTAGGGAAGAGCCTCGAACATGTGGGCACAGGGGAAAATTTCATTAACCCAACACTAATGGCTTATGCTCTAAGATAAACAATAGAAAAAAATGGGACCTCATAAAATTGTAAAGCTTCTGTAAGGCAAAGGACACTGTAAATAGGACAAAACAAAAACCAGATTGGGAAAAGATCCTTACCAATCCTACATTCTACAGAGGGCTAATATCCAATATATACAAAGAACTTAAGAAGTTAGACTCCAGAGAACTAAATAACACTATTAAAAAATGGGGTACAGAGCTAAACAGAGAATTCTCAACTGAGGAATACCGAATGTCCAAGAAGCATCTAAAGAAATGTTCAACATCCTTAGTCATCAGGGAAACGCAAATCAAAACAACCCTGAGATTGTACCTGACACCAGTCAGAATGGCTAAGATCAAAAACTCAGGTGACAGCAGATGCTGGCAAGGATGTGGAGAAAGAGGAACACTCCTCCATTGCTGGTGGGATTGCAAGTTGGTACAACCACAAAGCTGCATTATCTTTGGTGATTCTTCTGACTATAACTCTTTGCTGTTCTATAGCCCAAGACCATTGGCTTCTAGTAATTAGCTCCTGCTGTTAGCAGCAAGGGATTAACATGTAATTACTACATTAGTTCCTTTTTCTTTGACTAGGACACTTGCTGGCCAGGAGAGTAGCTTGTAGTTCCTTTGTGAGCCTAAGAGAAAAGATAGAAAAGAAAATGAAAGAAAATAGAAAACAAGAGAACAGAAGAGAAGAGAAAAGGAGTGAAGGAAGGAAAGAACAAAAGAAAGAAGAACGCACAAAAGTAAGAAAGAAAGAAGGAAAGAAAAAAGAAGGAGACAAGCATGCTGGATGAAACTGAAGAAAACTGCACCACCACATTATTGTCATTCTTAGTTCTTATACTTTCTTAGTATAATAATTACATAGTTTGCCAAGGATGTTTACATTCCATAAGTCCATAGCAAGTTCAAGACTACAGTTCATATCGTAAAATGACCAAGAGTTACATCAGAAATGTTTGTGTGTCTTTCCATTAAGACTAGTACCTGACTAAACATTCATTATCTAGCTTTATAAGTTCATTATAAATTTAATACAATAGTTTTTATGTCATAAGTTAGCATTGTTTTTGTCAAGAGGCACATCATCTGCCTTGTGTCTCATTAGTATTGAAATTTTGTAGAGCTAAACCAGATAATACTTTATTTTCTGTCCTTGCAGGTACAATGAATTGTCAATTCCCAGTTTATGACCTTTAGTTACCAGGTAATGGTCTCACAGCTATCCTAGAAGGAATGTTTCCCTTGATCATAAATTTGTTCCATGCCTGCTTTCTTATCCTAGTGCAATTAGCCCACTACACATGCAGGTTTACAGAGCTCTGTTTGCAGCTTTTAGAGGGCTCAAAATTACCTGTAGAAATTAAACATTTAAAAAATCATTGTTAAGAATTATGAAGTCATCAGTTTGTCTACATGGCATTATTACATGAGAGTACATCTTCATGTTATTCTGCAGAAAATCTGCCCAATAATGTGGGCTAGTGCCCAGAAATCATTAGGCTATGTAATAGTAACAGGAAAAAGTATATCAGCAGCAAGAAGCAATCCTGGGATGAAGACTTTTGGGATCGTTTTTTGAGAGCTCACCTATCACAAGCTTGCAAAAGGGTGGACCACCTCCAGAAAAGTCATTTGCATGCCTTTAGCCTTTTCTATATGACTTCTGACACTAAAACTAATTCTGACAAAATTATGGGAATGATACTTAAATTTTAGAAAATTAATTAGCATTCTTTAACACCACTGAGCCTTCAGTTCTACAATTAAGTGTTTATTTACTCCTAGAAAAGTATAGCATATGCTCATTTCAACACAATGTTCACAATAAGATGGACAGCTTGTGAAGATGTCCAAATAGCCATTAGCAGGATTATCAGTTGTGAAACATTCATATTGTATTGACACTACAAAATAAGAACAAAGGAAGTGTTGCCTCCTCATACTATATTAAGAATGAATTTCAGGCAGCTAAGGTATGTTCCTTTTATATTACTGCAATAAAATACCATGGTCAGGGAAACTTATAGAAGGAATTGTTTATTTGGACTTACTACTCCAGGGGCACTAGATTCTGTCATGGACAGGAAGCATGGTAGCAACTACCGGACTGGAGTGGGATGCTGAGAGCTCACATCTTGAACTTTAAGCAGGTACATACGGAATGTCATGAGGCTTTGAAAGTTCACAGCTCCTAAACCTAGCCACATAGTGCTACAAATTAAAAAGCATGTATTTAAGCATCAGGACCTATGGAAGACATTTTCACTAAGCCACCATACAGTGTAATAAAAGTTAAAAGCAAATACTAGATGATTGATTACATGTGACGAAATCCTATTTAGATCCTTGAAAAGGTAAGTCATATGTTAGTTTGGCACAGGAAGACATATAGAAAAGTAAATACAAACAAACAAGCCAAGCAGCAAAATATAAAGAACAAATTTTATGACTTAATTTCTTTTAGTTAGAGATCAAAGGAAATTTAACTTACTGTATTTTACAAGATTTCATGAGGAATAATATAAATGCTCAGCAAGTGGATCTGAATCGCCAGCGTTCTATTCCTCACACAGACTGTATGTCCTTAAAATTATCTCCAAACTTAGAAATAGAGCTTTAAATCGAAAGTATAGTAGTAATGATTGAGAACTCTAAAACATGACATGCAATCATAGGATTTACAAGATACACAAAATGGAATGGTTTTTTCATCCATAAAGAATAAAGCTGTGTCATTTAAGATATAACTGAATAGAAATAACTGAAGATCGCTCCATTAGTCAGTCTTTGAAAAACAAATGCCATATTATTTCTCTCATTTGTGGTTCTTAGACTTAATATGGATGCAAAAAATGATCTACAGATGACATGAAAATATTTATGGCAGCAAAAAGTGACTTATGGGAAAAGGAGAGTAAGAAGAAGAGGTTAAAATTATAATAGGTATGATTAATTATGAAAATTATAATAGGTATGGTTAATTATGAAAATTATAATAGGTATGATTAATTATGTTAAATTCTTGTATGAAGACGTCTTTAACTCAGTACCATATCCAATGAATTCTCACTCATCCTTATGAAGCCCAATATTATGTACAATTCAGAGTGTCAGGTCAATATTGACATACCTTTGATGGTTAAGAAACACCTAGGACACAAATATTTGAGTATGACTGTGAGTGCTTATCTAGATTAGGTTGATTGAAATGGAAAATATTCCATGAACATGAACACTAGACTACGTGAAGGCAAAAGAGAGTGAAGAGAGAGAGAGAGAGAGAGAGAGAGAGAGAGAGAGAGAGAGAGAGGTAGCAGCTTTCATCTCTCTGATGAGATGCCTGCATGGTATATACCTTCACATACCATGTAAGTGACCAGTTTCCTCAGTGTCCAATTGCCATGACTTTCCCAACATGACAGGTTATGCTGTAAACAATGAGCTAAAATAAACCAATCCTTAAGTTTATTTGGTCGGACGCTTTATAACAGCTAGGAGATAAGGAACTAAAGAGAACTATTACGCTTTACAAAGTACAGGCCTTCAAAAGTAAAACCAGTTTGGGCATGCTCTACTCCCATTCTTCATTTGTAGTGATCACCATAAACCAGCCTCTGCTGTTAAATCAAGCTGGTCAGGCCTCCCTCTTTTTTCTTATGTAGAACAATTATTGCTCCTTAAAGCTCCAAAGCACACTGTGAAGACTAAATTGTCACAGATACTTTTTAAAAAAATCATTTCAGAAGAGAAAAGTATATTGAAGGTCACATTTTAAAAGTTATTGTGCCATGCAAAAAATGAAAACATTCCTTGATTTATTAAAGTTTAATGGTATTGTCTAGGAGCAGTAAACAATAGGACAGCACAGGCTTTCCACAGTCAGGGCTGCAATTTCAATTCAGTGGGAGAGTAAATAATTACTAATATAAACAAACCATCCTTTAAGGACCTGCCGTGCACTCTATCATAAGCACTTAGAGCAAACTTCCAAGCCACATGAACATTTCAGCGTACTTATTAGCATCAGGGAGATCTAGGGCCAAGCTGAGGGTTGTCAACAGGCAGAAATTAATAAAGATTGGCACAAATTTTAGCTCTTACATTAATGCATGGTTCTTTGGAGAGCAAAAAAATAAAAGGTATTTTACAGACCCTTTGTTAAGATTTATGCTTTATATAATGTCTGCTGCAGCTAAACATATTGATCTTACTAGAATTTAGTATCATTGCTCCTTTGCCACAGTATAAAAAACAACTGCTCATGTCTTAGAAATGTTTTATTGTGGAAAAGGTGAATATATTTTTTAAAATATAATGCTGCCTTTCAATATCATTCCAAAATCCAGCTTATAAAACCACAAAGCTGAAAGCTGTAGAGAAGTATGTTCTGTTTCTTAGAGAAATGTGGAAAAGAAAGGACTACTCTGCATTTCTTTCTTGAGAGTGATCTGTTTGATTCGGGCACAAGCATGAATTTAGTAAGCATGGATTCAGTCTATGACAGCAAACTGCAACCACAGAGCCTATTGACTAATATCTAATATCTAATAACTAATAATCTAAATGCAGCTAAAATGACAGCAACTAAGGTGATGTCTAGTGGTACCTATCCCATGAAAATCATACCAGATCACATATTTTTTCATGGTTTTGTCAACTCAGTTTAAATAATCTACTTCTTTTAGGTAATACAGGAAATCTACTTTTGTATATGTAAATTACACAGGATTAAAAGCTTAGAGATTTAAATTCTTGTCTCTGAACTGATGTGTTACTTTGGGAAGTCATGTTGCCACTCAAGCATGAAGGAGAGGTGAACGTATATCTCTGAAGGAATTTTTTTATCTCTTAGTTTCCAAATTTGATGTCTAGCAGCCACAATAATAGATAATTTTTACAAACACTATTTCTTGGGATTCTATTAATTGTAGATAAGCCCTAAAATATTTTTCTTTAAAAATAAATTTATCAAGTTCATGCTGATTCATAAGTAAATTTCAAATCAACAACCCACATGATTTTAAATACTTTCAATGAAGCATATTTTTTATAAAGGCTATAAGTTAGGCTATAACTTAATAAACAATTATTTTAGGATCATAAAAAACTTTGAGATTGAATACTAAATAAGAGAGTGTCTAAAAATGATAAGGGTGTTCACTTAGTTCTATGAAATGGTTCAAATATGCTAATAAACATGAACATTATGAACCATGGAAATTTCATGGTCAGTAACCACTTGCAGCACAAGCATGTGGACCTGAGTTTGGATCCCCAGGATTCAAGTTGTAGCCAGGCATGCTACTAAACGTATTTATTGTAGCACTGAGGAAGCAGAGAAAGGAGCTCTTAGAGGTTCACTCACCTGAGAAGTTAGCTAAAGCAGCAGGACCTGCATTAACTGAAAGACCTTGTATCAAAAAAGACAAAAACCAAAAACAATAGGTACAAAACAAATAGCAAAGACACATATTTGAATCCCTTGCCAATGCACACACACACACGTACACACATATGCACACAGAGACATACAAATACACACTTACACAAATACACTCACACATGTATAACCATATATTTCTCTTCATGTGCAGAGTACAACATACACATAAATATGAAGGTTACTTTGAAACATACACATAGGGCTAACAAAAATACCTAGAATCCAAAGAATTAATTTACATTTAAACAGAAGAAATCAAACCATATTTTATATAATTCTACATAGATCAAGGAAAGCTTGTAAATTAAATTTGATATATATTTATGCAGATTTTATAAACATAAAAATTTCAGCTTTTGCCTGCTTATTAAAATGTCTTAATTTCACTCCCACATTTTCCTTCTCTTAATCCACATGAATTAGCCACAAAACATATTTTCGTATATTAAACTATCTTCCTATATGGAATTATTTGGCAGAAGTTTATAGAATGCTGGAAACTATTAAAGAAAAAAGTCTGAAGATAATTAATAAAAAGCCCTTTCCCATGTGGCCATTGATGGAAATCAGCCCATTGAATACATGTTTTACTCTGACTCACCCTAGCTCCTGTATCTAAGCAGCTTTTATATTCATGTATACATTTATTTTTATATTCAAAGATATTCACTGAATTCTTCTGGAAGTAGCATTCTCATGCATTTAGTTAAAAAAACTAAAACATAACTTCACATCATAAAGATCGTTACCCAGTCTGCACATTAACTCCAGCAAACGTCAATCATTATTGATTGGATATTCAGGTACAGATGTAGTTATCTCTACAACTACACCTCCACCTTGAAATCAGCCTGTCTAAGGTACTCTTTGAGTTCAAAATTAAGAAGGCTGGCCACAGGTTAAAAATCATAAGTGGGGAGGTCCTTTATTTTTGCCTTTATACTGTACATCATCCTAAATTTCCAATTATATATTTTCCATTTAATTATAGTCTTATCAACAGCTAGTTGTTTTCTTTTATTATTGTGTCAACAAATAGGTATTTTCAGTGGTCCAAATATATCACAGAGGAAAAAGTATCCTTTTACAAAGGTTGAGATCATTCTTAAAAGTTTAATTTTCCGTATACACATTTAACTAAAAGATAGCTGTAATAAGTTTGATTTAATACAAACTATCTAAAAAGTACAACCCTCTTACACATAAATAGGTCACACCACCTCATCCCTTCTTGTGCACCCGGGAGTTCTGTGACTGGGATAGTGACCGAAGTTACCAACTGCATTTTTTGTTTTCAGTATAGGTTTTGTGTCTTCTCTTATCTTGATCTGGTTCCTCTAACTTCTTACTGTTTGCAAATAGCACCATCAGCATCACTGATTTATTTTCAATGTTTATAAACATTTTCCCAACAGCCATTTCTTACACTAGACTTACACATCAAAGCAAGAATTGTTTTCCGCTTATCTTTAAAGTTCCACAAACACCGTTTTGCATACTGTAGATAAGCTTTGTCTAAGATAATTTGTGTATGTGTGTGTGTTCGTGTGTGTGTGTGTGTGTGTGTGTGTGTGAGAGAGAGAGAGACAGAGACAGAGACAGAGACAGAGAGAGACAGAGACAGAAACAGAGACAGAGACAGAGAGATGGAAATGCATTTTTGTGCTATACAGTACAATACCTAAAATCTATCAAAATAAGAACCATTTAAAATGACACTAAAAACAGAATCTTCAATTTATATTTAAGTCAAATGTGTGTGGAGATTACTATATTGGACAGTGTTCTGGAGTATAATTAGTATAGCTTCTTAAAATTGATTATTTTTTAGATATTGTGATATATATGTATAAATATATATGATCTTTGTATTTTATTTTATAGTTCTTTTGCCATTTCCTCCTAGTACCTGTTATCTAAAGTTTTCAGTAAATTGGAACAATTACAGGAGAAATAGCAAAAGTCAAGGAAAGAAATCTCAAACAAATGAACTCCAGTCTGATATTACTTAGCATCTGGACCAGCAATTTAAATCTCTCAACTGATGACCAAATTCTGCCTCATCTTCAGACAGGATGAGCATCAGGAATCGGGATGAAGTTCCAGCAAACTTCATCTCTTCTCTGTTACAGGAGACATACATCATTGTCTAACACTGTTCTTATCAAACACTAAATGAAAAGGAAACAAGCAAGCAAACCAACCACCAAACAAAGAGTACAAAAACCTAAATCAAAATTTAAAAATTTTCTTTCAAATTTCTAAATGGTAAATCTTAGCTCTAGTTCAGGCCAGAGCCTGTGATATCTGCTCTCGATATGATGAATTGGGTATATCTTTAAAAATTGGGCATAACTTTAAAAATGCCTGTATGATACTTTATAATTTTTTGCTGTAAAATAATGAAAATTCAAGCAAATCCTTATTATATATTATATATAATATATGCTTTATATTATATGTTATATATATTATATGTATATATAAAGCCTAAGCTTATTAGAAATTATAAAAATCTAACAAGATGATTTGTAACCTAAAGGTTCTGCATAGACAAATTTATTTTCACAAATCAATGTACCTAAAATAAAATGTTCAAATTAAATATTTCTACATTAAATTATTCCTAGCATATCATTTTCTCAAAATATTATTATGTTATTTATAACAAATAAACAAAATCAGTCATCTGGTAATATTTTAAGATACTCTTTACATTATCTTTGAAAAATAAGATCATGCAACTTAATTTGTCTTTCTGGTATTTTTCTATTATCATTTATAACAAACTCCTCTGACTCTAGTTGTTTAGGTTCCAAAAACTGTGCTAAAATATGTGCATGTTTCTTATATCTTATATCTTCAAAGCATTTTCAACTCTTAGTCAAGAAATCTACTGAAACTAGAGTGTTAATGTAGCCTAAGACTCAGAGCAATGTCATGGTTTTAAGAGGTGGTATCCATGGTCACAAGAACACACTTACTGTCTTCTGATGTCTATAAATAAACTCTGGTTTCTTTACAATGTCCACAAGACAAAACTCTTATTTGAAATCATCTAATTTATTAGTCTGAAGCTTCATTTTATAAATGACTTTTATTTCATTACTTCAAAATCTTAAACATCTTATGGTAAAGGAGAAATGTACACAGATGTGGTCTTTACCTCCCACAGCCTCTCCTGTTTTTCTTTTCATACCATATTCTCTTTCTAAACTAGAACTGTGTGCCCCATTCTGCATGAGGTGTTTCATGTTTCTTCTCAGTGTGACGGGTAAAGGAAGACATGCAAGGGTATAAATAAGAGGAAGCCTTGGTTTCCTCTCAACCATGATGCTTCTTAGCGTTACCCTCCCTTGGCTTTACTAAACTGTGGTTGCTGAGGTTGTTATTGTCTCAGCTAAGCATAGACCCTAATTTAGATAATCATAGGATAAAACCCATAGTGACATCCTGCTTCAAACAAAATACTGATACCCTTTCATATAGACAAGACCACAGACACACACTGCATTTAACACCAGCCAGTTGCCTAGAATTGAACTCTATTATTTCCGATGTCACACTCAACATAAACAGTAAAAGGCAAATGAATCAAAAGAGAACCACAAAATCTTTGCTTTTTACGCTGTACCAAGCAAAGTAGCTGTATTAGAAAAAATAATTTTATTAAATGCATCAAGATAATAAGCCATGAGTAGCATGTTGCTCAATTAAGAATTTTTTCTTTTAGATTTAACATTGTGGTTTGATTTAGTTCATGTTTATCGAGCAGTTTTATTAGATAAATGATTTCTGCAAATATATCATGCTAAAATATGCTATAGAGGCCTCATTCTTGTTTCAGTGATGAGAGAAATAGAAATAAAGAGAAGAAAAGATAAAGAAAAGGAAAAATAATGTGAATCAGTAAGGTCTTGGAGAAACGTGCTGCATACATAAATGCATTCAAGCACACATGCATCATACGTATATACATATGTCTGTGTGTGTGTAGGTGTGGTGTGGTATGTGTGTGTGTGTGTGTGTGTGTGTGTGTGTACATATATCAAAACCCTACATGATCACTCCATACTGCTAAGAGCTCTCTTATTAGAATAGAATACTTTTGTATCACTAACTGAATGATAGGAAAATCACAACATTGGGTGCAATTCCAAATACTTACTGATAAAGTAAAAACTACCCTTCATCTTTATGTAAAATAGCTATTCTGCTTCTGCCTCTAGGTCATCTCACACAGTGATTAACAATCACTGCATGGTTGTAACTGAGACTTGGAAATGCATAAATACAAATGATTCTCATCTAATGGCAGCACCATGGGTCATAGTGTCTCTAAACTAAGTGCATAGTGTCTAGTACAGGTTCCCTGACCTGAAGCACCTCCTCACCTGCTGGTGCTTTGAGAGTTAACTGCTAGAACCTGATAGCTGCCTGTCATTAGAACAATGCTCCTCAGCAGTGATAAAACTGTCCCACATGCATACAGCAGTGCTTCGGCCCCCACCACCCTCAAGTAATCAATTTCAGCAACTAATTGTGGTACATTTTGTCTCTGAAGGAAGCAAACCTCCACAGAGACCATATCCCTAATTAGCCTTTTTGCTTTGATCTTGCCTTCTTGCCTCCCTCTTGTTCTTCTGAGAACATTTTCCAAATTAATTTTCTCCACTAAAACCCTTGTCTTTTGTTCCTTTTCCAAATAATTTTCACCTAAGATGCACAATGCTATTAAAATTTTAACCTGGATCTTAAAGGAAAAGTATAAGTTGAAGAGATGGCCCAGAAAGAGAAGAGTGGATGAAAACAGAAGCAAGGCTCTGGAATGAACTACATATACTCCAAGGACAACCTGCAGCTGCAATCCCATGCCTCGCTTTCTCTTTAAATCTGTATCTCAATATTTAAAATCTGCATATATATATTATTGATCATCATAGGTCAGTTGTCAGACTTCTAAGGATAAACATTAGCTATTTTTTATATTTCCCCAGAAGTGCAAATCACAGTAAATAGATGATTATTAAAAATGTAGCCAATATTATTTTCCTGTTTATTAAGGAAACATAAGAAGATTTAATAATAAGAAAACAGCTGGTTCCAGCAAAGAACATGATTTAAAGACAGATAAAAACTTGATATTAATGCAAATAAATGTCAATTTAGCCATTGTGTTCTGCAAAGCTATTTCATTATACTAGTCATTTTCGTTTTTCTGTAAAAATTTGCCTCATATCCTTTATCAAATGAGAAAATATAATTGCTCCATAGAATTAATACTTTAAAATGACAAATTCTTACATAAATTTAAGCAAATATTACACAAAAGCATTGCATTGATTTTTTTAGAGAAATTATAAATTGACACATCTAGAAATTGCCTAAAAATTAAGTAAGAGATAAAATCTGTAATAAAATGTGATAATGAAAGACAACGGAAGTAAGTAGAATGAATAAAGCAAAACAGACCCAAAATCAAACAAAACGTGATACTAGAAGAGCTTTTCCAAACCAATAAGAAAAAACCCATTGGTATTAAATAATGTATATCATATACCATATGTATACCACATACCATATATATGATGAATACATCACTTTAGGAATTCTTCATAAAATTTCTTACCATTTGAAAATGAACATGTATGTACCAGGATATATATATATATGTAAATTATTCAGTCACTCAGTCAAAAAACTACTTTGATGTCATCTGCTTAACTATGACATGAAATCTTCATTTAAAGTACTTTAACAAAATGATTTATTAAAGTGCATATATAAGAATTAAATTCTTTTCTGTATCTTATCTCAAACTATTGTTAAGTATCTTTTTATTCTTAGGCAATATTCTTCATAAAGGAAAAGTTTCCCACTAGATATATTATGTCCAGAATATATCTAATTCTTCTGACCATTAATATATTCCCTTTGGGCCAAGAACATGTTATATGACTCATTACGTATCTCAACGGCTGGCAAATGTGTTAGATTTGTAATGTGTGAACAGGCTCTTGCTTCTGTCCACATAGGAATATGACCTCTCTGAATTGTAGTTTCCTCAAAAGTCATCTGAGTGAAGATCACTGGGCTGTAGAATGTTAATATTTCTCTCTGGCTATCTGAGACTCCAACTCTAAAAGGGAAGGAAAATATGCAGTGAAAGAACTTCTCAAATTCCCCAGTTCTAAACACATAAAATGGTTGATAAGAAACAAACAGCTAGTGCTTACAAAAAACTGCATATAAGATAACAAGGAAATCTACAAGCATGCGTGGCCAATATCACTAGCAGAAGGTGAAATGAAGCCACAACAAAATATTATTTCATAAGCAGTAAAATTGTTATAAGCCAAAAGTCACAATAATTAGTGTTTATAAGGATGTTGGAAAGTCTGAACTCTCACAAATTATTGATGCGAACATAAAATGGTATTAGGATAATAATTTGAAGTTTTCTAATATATTTAACATATGTCACCACACTGCCACAATTGTACTTCTATAAGTGAAAATTTGGGTCCACAGCAAGATATGTACTCAATAGCCATAGCAGTTTTATTTGTAATAGGCAAAATTGAATATAGTCAAATATTCATCAACTGGAAAACAGAAATAAAGTACAGCATACACATTTGGAAAGATTAGCTAGAAATATGAAGGTAAGTACCAACAGACAAAATAGATGAGCCTTTGAGTAAGTAAAAGAAACCATGCATACCAAATTTGACAGTATGTGGTCAATCTTCTGAATTATATAAAGGTAAATGACAGCCAATATTTTCCAGTGACTAGAACTTGAGGCTTTTGAATCCATGGTTAAGGGAATGCCACAGGGATGTCTTATAGTGATAGAAATGTTTGGTATCTCTTTTGAGTGACTGTATATGTGTAATAACTCATGCTATTGTAGTTCGTAAACTCTATAAAATAAATCATACTTCAATGGTTAAAATTCAACTTATTAACAAATATTTAGTACAATTATCTAGACACTAACATTCATTAGTTTGTATTTTGATTTTATGTATAATAATGATAAAATAAAGCTGCAGTTATAATACTCACAGCTTCCCACCCTCAAATTCTTGGTAGGTCCATGAAACTCCTCACGTGAACACTACTGATTTTTTGGTGTTTCTGGTATTGAAAGTGAAGTGGTGAACCAGGTGATTATCCTTATCAGGGAGGCTAGCTACAGAATTATTATGCTATAGCTCACTGAAAAATAAAAAGGCTCTCAGAAAGGATAATAGAGACTTAATTTGAAATTCTGTTTTGATTTTTAAATTATTAATAACTTGCATGATTATTTACTTGTCTGCCTATGTAGACATTTACCCTTGACATATATCTTGCAAAGTCATTCTATTCTGAGTCAGGTGGCCCACGTGGTGTATTTTAAGACATTTGTAATAGTTATATTAAATTTTAAAATGCTTTTTTTTTGAGTCAGAGTGACACAAGAAACCAGTATTACCAGCCATCAGTGTAAATTAACAGATTGCTGTCACATGGTCTGATATTATTCTACTTATTGTTCTCTCACTTTGCTAAAAAGAAAAATATGGCATATCTGTAAAGTTACAGAATTCACTTTCTTTATATAACACTAGGCCTTTGCTCTTAGGTAAGCATTTTTTCATTAAATGAAATCGCCAACCACAGAACAGACATCTTAGAGCAAAATCACATATAACTTGCCTACCTCGCATTCTCTTTACCAAGTCAGGTAAAGTTATCTGAACTGGGAAACCAGAGTGGAAGGAATAATTTCAGAGAGTGTTGGTTTGAATGTGAATTTCCTCCATAGGCTCATGCATGTGAACACGTGGACTCCAGTTGGTGGTACTATTTATGAAGAAGATATGTCATTGAAGGTAGGCTTTGACAGTTTATTGCCTATTCCCAGTTTCTTTTCAATCACTGTTTCTTGTGAGCAGATGAAATATGATCAGCAAGCTTTTGACTCTTGTCACATGTCTTAATAGGCTGATCTTGTCTGCTATACCAGACTCTATCTCTGAAACTGTACATAAAAATTTTGCCCTTTTCTACCTGAGTTTCTCTCATTTGTAGTATTTTATAATGGCAACAGAAAAATAATGTGTACCAAAAAATTCCAATAGAAAGCTTAAAGTGAAACAATCCTTGCAATTGAATAGAATAATCTGAAATTGATAGTTTTTTCTATGCCACAGTGGTGTAGATTTAAGTTTTCCAAAGCTTAACACTTACTAAACTTTACTCAGTTCCTATTCAAATAGCATTCATCCTGCAGCAGAGGAAGGTGAGGAGAAACAAAACCATGCTGAATCTATTCATGGACAATCTATTTCAATTTAAGGAAAAACCCACAAATATCTGTAGCACTTAGAAAGCACAACAGAGAATCCCAAAGAAAGCAAGCTTTGAATAGCATCCTTTTAACAACTGCATGAGCAGTTGGCTCTTGGATGGAAGCTTGGTTTTAATATTTTAGTTTCCTAGATGTTTTCTTGAATGATTCAAGAAGATTATACAACGTAGAGGTAGCAACCTTTACTATGGTATGTGGAAGACATCCACTGCAAGGGTTCTTCCAAGAAGGGAACTTTTTTATAACACTGGGAAAGCACAGCTGTAAGATGTGTGAAATAAAGATATCACACATGAGAATAGCTAAGTAGACTGAAGAACTTATCATTTACTAATAGTTTTTATCCAGAAACTCGGTGTAGAATTATTGACAAGCTAAAAAGAAGACTTCTAAAGATCAGTGATATAGCACCCAAAATTACACACAACTTCTTTATATTAAGATTTGTTAGCATTGTAATCATTCATTTTCATAATCTAGGCAGTGTTTGTGTCTATTACAGAGAGTATGAGGTACATTGTACACCTAGCCACAAATGGACTTGAAGCTTCTATAAATCTCATACTGCTATTTAATAAAATGGATCTCAAATTACAATTATTTCAACTAAGTTTGACTTTAATTGTCTTGTTCAGAATATGTCTCTTTTGTGGTGATGCATTTAGAATTTTCATGAACTATAGTTGCTTTCCATACCTACTCTGCAACACTGGGGGCTCCATTACAGTTTAGCGTACCATAAAGCTCTTGAATGTGTTTTGTCTCTCTAACACGATGCTCACCATTGATTCAACAACTATATTTGACCATTAAATGATGTTCTTGAACCCATTCAGAAGTTGCAAGGAATTACTGATGGGGGTTTACTCAAAGGTAGATCCAAGCTAGAGGATAGAATGACCTAGAAAATATGATAATAAAGATAAAAAAGAATGAAGAACAAGGAAAGATAAAAGAGATTATGGAGACAGAGATTTAACAGACTGTAACAACAATTGTGAAAAAGACAAATATCTTCATCAGACCCATATTTTAGAAAGAGGATTTGAGCAACAATATAAATAATAGTTTGGATTAAGACAAACTAAGATATAGGAAGACTTTGTGGCAATAACTTAGAGAAAAAGCATGGTATCTAAAAAATGGTATTGACAATAGTAATAAGGAAACTAGAAGGATTTAGAGACATATTAGTCAGTAGTTCATGTCATTAATTTAGTAGTTATTATATAATTGTAACTATGTATCGACAAAAATTTTTGCACAATGAAAAAAATTCAGATTTGTACTTACTTTACCCAAATAAGAGAGAGTGAAAGCAAGAGCAAAGACAAGAGAGAAAAACAGGATAAGAAGGATGTTCAGGAAGGGAGGAAAGTAGTGCGAGTAGAAGGCAGTAAAAAAGAAAGGGAGGGTAGGAGAGAGAGAAAGAAAGAAAATAAAATTCTATATATCTCAATGAGCTTTATGCAGTTAGAGTGGTTGTCCTAAAGTCATGGAACTTTGTTTAGGGTTTTATTTTTCACTATTAATTTATCTTTCTATACACCACAACAAAAGAGAGGGAAAACCAGGAGGGAGTTAAAAATAGAAAAAATAAACTTCACATCCTCTTCCATGAGTCAGGTGTCCTTCTGTGTACAATCCATCCTTCCACATCACTTAATATTACCCTTTCTAGACCTCTTTTCTAAAGTTTATATGCATGTATGTACGTTAAGACCTATAGGTAAGCTGGGGGCACTTTGAATGACTTCTCTGGAAGGGCCTAGCTCCCTGTGTGCTGTGCCACCTTTGGGAAGGTGGTCCTAGGTTTTATGAAAAAGGTGGCTCATCAAGCTGTGGAGAATCAGTCAGTAGCCACCATTCTTCCATGGTCTCTGTTTCAGTTCCACCTTCCAAGTTCCTGCCCTGAGTTTCTGTTCTAATTTCCCTTTGTGAACAACTATAAGCTTTAAGATGAAATAAATCTGTTCCACACACCCTGCATACACACAAACACACAAGAGGCTTATGTTCACGATGTAAAAGTAACTTTTATTTGCCTAAAGTAATTGTCACATTGGAGGTTTACTGCTGAATAAACTCACCCTTTCTAGCTCTTTCTGAACTCTGGCCAGTTCAACTCAGCTGTTCTGACTCAAACTTCTCTCCAAGCTGACAGATTAATACTGGTTTCTCTCTGTTTCTGACTGAATTGCTCTGATTGGTCTCATACTAACTCTGGCAATCTGTTTTAGTCTTCCGGCTCCTTCTGATTCTCTGGCTCATTCTATTTTTACCTGTGTCTATCTAGCTTGTTCTTTCTGAAACCTGTCTCTAAAACTGTCCTTGTAAAACTGCCTCTTCCTCTTCCGCCTGCTCTTCCTCCTCCTCTTCCTTCTCCTCCTCTTCCTTCTCCTCCTCCTCCATCCCCCTCTCTCGGCACCACTCTCTTAAGTTGCCTCTTTCTTGTCTGATTTCATGAGAGTTGGGTATATCTTTACTCTGACTCATTCTGTCAAACCTTTCTCTGATTCATCAGCTTATCTGTTCCTCAATTAAACATAATTTTCAAACATGGCTGCTTCCTTCTATAAACTTACTTTAGTAAGTTTCTCTTTGGGATTAAAGATGTGTACTGAGGGTGTGTCTGTATTCCAGCCAGAGAGATTAAAAGTGTGTGATTCCAGCCAGATCACACAGACCTAGAATGTCTTCAAATGTGATCCTTTGCCAGAGTATCCATTTTGCTGGATTAAAATTCTATATCTTTTTTTCTTTTTTTACAGCAACAGAAAACAAACTAGAAACGGTACCTCTTCCTATTACATGTCTTTTATTTCTTTGTCAGAACTAGGTGATGATAGGTTTGCTGGTTTATTTCTTAGTCCTCTATTCTGTTCCACTATGTCTATCTTTCTGCATTTATGCTAATATCAGAATGTCTTTATCATTACAGCTCTGTAGAATAATTTGAGGTCATGTATTGTGATTTCTCCAGTTGTGTCCTTTCTCTTTAAGATTGCTTTGGCTATTCAAGATTTTTGTGATCTCGTATGAATTCTTAAATTGTTTCTCCCAGACCTGTGAAATATGTTATTGAAATTTGACATTTACTATATTACATCTGAGGGTTAGTTTTGATAGTATAGCCATTTTGTGATATTAGTTCTGTCAATCTAGGAGCATGAAGGTCTTTCCATGGTCTAGTGTCTTCTTTGATTTACCCTTTAACTGCCTTAAAAGATTTATGAACATATAAATGTCAAGATAGTATTAAATAGTTTAAGTTTCACCATCTGAAAATATTAGAATTTACTGATAAATATGTGAGAAAAGAGAACTGATGAAGCTTTTCATAGTGTCCTATGCTATTTATCTTAACAGCCACAAAATAAGATTGTCACGTGTATATATACATACAAGTCACACACTTTTCTAGAAATGTGACATGTTTTAGAAGTCATCTACCCTTCTAAGTCTCTTCACTGGGACCCCGTTCAATGTCTGTTTTACTGAGATGTTTCCATGGCTCTGCATGAGAAGCAGTTGTGGGCAGTGAGGTCTTGGGACATATCTCTGATCTAGAGTCTGATTCACTGATCAGGGAATAAAACTTGACTCTATCTTTTCTCCAAGCTCTACCCTGGGAAGGAGGATGAGATGATATATGTTGTAGCAAATAATTGTAAGATTAATTATGTAATACAGATTTCATCTCGGCCTTAGAGGCTATAAATTCAGCATGTGCTTTACAAGGCCAGGGTAGGCATCTACAGGAGTGTGTCTTGATGCGTTTCCCAATATTTCTAATCCATACATGAAAAATACAGTAAGATCAAATATTCTGTAACTGCTTTTTATTAAAACAGTAGTGATAAGTCATATTAATAAAAACAAGGTAATAGGATGACAAGATATCACTTAAAATTAGGTGAAAATTGGAAGTCACATATATATGAGTATAGAGTGCTTCAATCTTATAAGGACATAGATTCCATAAACCAATATCTATATAATACAATAGAGTATATATTTTGATATATACCATACATACCAAAATAATAATTCATATTTTATCAAATCAGATTATAAATGTGTTATAGTCTTCTAACTTTATAATAAATACACATCATGTACAATTTAAACACATATATAGAATTTTAGGACAGAGAGAAATCTAATTTCAGGCCATGTCTCTCAAATTATGTGAATTTTGGATTGCTTTTATTTCACCCAATGCCTCTTTTTCCACTTAAAATATGCAAATTGATGGTGGCTGTCCAGAGATCCAAAACACCATAAAAATTCACGACATTATCAGAACTTTTTAAATGAAGATCTAACAGTTTTAATTAAGTGAATGATACATATGTATGAGTTTATTGTATTTTTTAATAGAAGACACAGCTGCTTGCTGAGGGGTTGAAATCCCACTTAAAATGTTTAATCCTATGCTAATGATTGAAAGAGAAAGGAACGTGGCAGGCGATAGCATTTTGTTTTAATATTAAATATTCTTAGTGCCACAGGCCTCCTTACTATTTCAATATTAATTAAAAGCATTTTCTTTCACAATGGCATACTACGTTATTGTAGTGTCTCCATGTCCTAAATTACTTTTAATGAGGAATTCTGCATTGTTGATTGGAAGAAAAAATATCTTGACTTCTGTTTTCTGAAGATTGTGTGATGGACTGAAAGCAGTTAGCAGTATTTTTTGCAAAGTGGAGACAAGGTGAGGTTGGCCGTGTTCTTCTCACTCACCCAAGAAATGTCAGCTGACCTGCCCATTGTCTGTCTGCCTGCACATGCTTTCTTCTCCATTTGGATACAGAACACTCACACAGAATTTCATACATCTGCTGCCATCAGCCCATATCCTTCCATGGAGCTAATGGCAGTGCATACTCCAGTGCCCCGCGGCCAGCCTGGCTTTCTGCAGAAAACATCCGATGAGAGCAGTGCTCACTTCTGTCTCTTTGAGACCTTGAGTACCCAGCCACATGGGCTGCTTCCTCTTGGAGGAAGGAACTTGTGAATGAGTGGATGCTTCATGTGCCAGAGCTTTTGGCCAGCTTTTCTGCTCCCTTTCATTTTAGCAGAAAGAGAAAAAAGAACTGCTTGTCTCTGCATCACCATGCTATAGACACCAGCTCCAGGTCACTGTGAAAGCTTGATGCTTTCTCCTTCCTAGACCTGTGTAGAGAACGAGCGGCTACCCATTCTTCCACTAATTCAAGTAGACTAACAATGAAGATGCATATATAGTATAAACTAGCATTGCAACTGCCAGGGTTCTGACTGATTTGGGCTATTTATATATGATGCTCAAAATAGTGCATTGTATACAGTAAGGAAAACACCATATAAATGAAATGGTGCCATCACTATTAAAGCATATACAATTTCCATACACAGAAAAAGAAACTTAAAAATTCTTGTCTTAGACTTATGCAGGAGAACAGCAGTGAGGCCATTTTTGTTGTTATAGTTGTTACAGATTGAGGTTCTATCTTTTAAAACTAAATCTAAACCTCGTACTCCGACTCACACACCCATACACTGTGAAGGCTTAGTTCATGGGAAAGAACAGCTTAGTGAAAAGGAGCCACTCCTCTGCTTGCTGTACCCAGGCACAGCTGACCTCAGTGTCAGAAAACAAATGAACAAGCATCAACAAGGGTAGAAAGGAGAAAGTGCTAAGACATTCTTGGCAAAAGGCTTTTAGACCCAAAGCTTGGGTAGGCTTGTCTATGGGATCAAAGCAGTGTGTAAGGGAAAAGCTAAGGATTCCTTAGAGCTTGCCCTCGCCTTTGAAATCTCCAGGGGACCTGAGATGTAAACAAAATGCTTGGACTGACTCAGACCTAAAACCATTAACAATTTGTTTACTGGGGGGGAAAGTTGGTACCTTCAGCACTCCAGCTGGGCTCACAGACAAGGATCTGGCTGGAAGGAGGCTCACATGGAGAGCAACAGCTAGTTGAGAAAGCAGCATTTCATAGGAAGACTTAATGACTCCTTCTACTCTCCCCATCCTCTGACTCATGTCTGAATAGTGAGCTAGCAGGTGGTGACACAGCTCCTGGAAATGGCTAGGCTCTTGGCTACATTCCAGTTGCAGTACTATAATTTTGTGCCTACAGCAAACCTTTCTCCAAATTACACCCACACTATAATCAGCTGCAGAGGCCTTTTGTGACTATTTATAAAGGGCATGCTTTAATTCACCCTTATAATTTAGCTGGTAGCATTTTCTGGAAAAGTTTTAACAGCTATGCAATGCAAAACTGCTTTTATTAAGTTCACGGACTCCTTTGTAAGTGTAGAGTATGCCACAGAGCCACAAAATGCTAAGTAATACAGCTGCCACCAAATTCCCATGTAAGAGTCTAATATTCCTCATTCCTCAGCAATGGCAAACCACCTACATGTGCCTCTGAATTGTCTTGGCCTATGCCTGGCCTAAACCAAAGACTATAATGAGATCTGCTGAGATCGCTAATGTGACAGGAGATGCATGGGCACATCATGTGTTCATTGTCCAGCATTAGAGTCCTTGGACAATAGATATCTGGAAACCTTATAAAATTGTATATTAGAGTCAGAAAGTGTGTGATGTAGCTAGAGAGCCCATGTTTCTAACAGGGTGGCAGCTCATGCCATGGCAGACCACTCTGGGTAGTAATATGGCTGTTGTTAGGATGGTACTATCTGGAACGAATTGTGGCTCTGTGGGGCACAGCATGATCATCTGCATCAGCAAATCCTTTTGGTGGTGATGAAATGGTAATTGAAGTTGAAATGGGGAAAGCTGATCTTCACACCATCAGTTTTTATTATCCTCTCATGTTTATCGTCATCAGAAATAGAGAACAAATATCTATAAATGGATTCAATAAAAATAAATTCACAAATAAACAGAGACTCTATAGCTATACAGATGTCAGAAATGTCCGTATTTCTATATCTCATCACTGTATTAGGAACCAGAACTACTCCTCAATTAAATTTAAGCTTTTATTGCATTTTGTTTATTTCTATTTTCTGATGACACATGTGTGGAGTAGATCATGCATGCGTCATGGTGTCTTTGTGAGAGTTTGAGGAGAATTGGAGCGAGTCTGCTCTCTCCATCTTTATGTAGACCTGGTGATGGTAAGATGCAGATCACCAGACTTCTTGCCAGGCAGTCACTCAGATTTAATATAATTGTAAATTTTTAAGATTTAAAGGAAATCATATGTGAATCCTTGAACAAAAACAATTCCTGTTATTCCCCAACCCCATGCTTCATCAAGAACAAGAGAAAACTCAATCAAATGATCTAATTTCTTTCTAGGTCTACACTGTTAAGATATAACATACCTAATTCTTTTATCTTAATGTGTGGCATTTGTCTTCAGCCTGAATCATGTGTTAGGTACATAAAATATTATTTCTTGGGTCATCCAAATACATTGAAATAAGTCATAGAGTTATTTTCCCATCCTTACTGGTGTATTATCTCTAGCACAATAATGACAGAATGAAGTGAGCAATTTCTAATGTTTAAAGAGGAATAATATTTGGAAGTGAAAATGGCTCATTCACTAATCACCCTGGGATTATTTTGTATTATGATACAGAAACTCAATTTTGAAACTACATTATCACATACCAAGAGAGTCATATAGCTAGGGAGAACACAGATAGTTTCCAGTACTATTGTCTAGAAAGCCCCACTTTTTGAGGAGAAGCAGCAAATCAGCATGTGTAGTTGCACACCAATTCAGTGAGCAGTCTTCTCAATGTATGCCACTCTTTCTATTCTTCTGGCTGACAATAAGAGCCCTTTGACTGTTCTTTCTGACTGGCAAATGGCCCCTCCAGTTTGGTGGCAAGATGACTTAGAAACAGGAAGCACACTTATAATAGTTCTGTGTAATTATATATTTTACAGTTATCTGCTCTGTATACCTCCAAAAATTCTCTCTCAACTTTTTGCCTAGCTGCTTGCTTATGTCCATGATAGGAAAACACAAAAACATGAAGACAGAAATTTATTTGATTGTTAATAGCTTTTTTCTGTCTTTTTACTACATAGTACGGACATTAAGTTTAACTGTTAAGGTTGACTGTATTAACTTACACAAGTTTTACTTATTTTAACTTTTTACCTAGTAATAGTTTCACCTTGACATATGATGATGATGATGATGATGAATTAGAGTGGTTGTAAAATGAATTTTGTGCAATATTTTTATCATCTAAAATACTATTGTTTCAGTAGAAAAAAACTGAGAAATTTAATACTTTCCTCATGATTCTGCGGTCAATTAATAACTGATCTGATATCAAAGGCAATAGTTTTCTGTTTTTCACATTTCCTCAATATTTCTGCTGCAAATAACCAAATGACTTCTTATAACATAGAATAAAACATCAAATTCCCTCATGGTAAATACTGAGATACAAAATGTTTTAACTGTCTTTGAGAAAAATCCATAGGTAAAAGAAAAATAGAAACAACCTCTTCTTTCCAATTTATTTACTGTTTGTTTACTTTTATGTTTTAAGAGGAATTATTTTACAAGGATGAGAGAAAGGGAGAAGATAAAACAGTAAATTTTCTTTTAAAACTATCTGAGATTGTTCAATTTCTTTCCATGATAATGTCTCTGGTAGATTGCATTCAGATGTAGGCAGCTGTGAATGGAATGGTGCACAGGGACTGTGCATCGTGCACACCACCTATTGTACTCACCAACCCAGAAAAACATTATGGCTTCAGAACAATCATCTAATGATCTGCGTGCCCACAGAGTAGGAATGTCCCACACAGGCAACTCCCACCTTCCATAGTAGAGGATGCTTGACTCAGTGAGCAGTATGCATTATTATCCTGTATTTCATCAATGCAAGCCGAGAATGTCCACGTCATCTTCCATTGTATGTCAGCAGGTTGGCTTTAGTCCACACTCATTCCCTTCTGTTCTGTCCAGAAGCTCCAAGTTATAGCCCTCCTTTTCCTTATTTTTAAACAAAAATATGCTTTACAATATTTATTGACATCGGAAAGATAGCAGAGTATAGTCTTCCCTATTCAACCTTCTGTTACACTATTTAATTTTTTTTACTGTGTACTATTCTTTTCATTATAGGGATACAATTTTAGTCTGCTCTAAAAGAAATAGATTTTTAAAAGATTTCTTTTATCTTTATTCATGAATGTGTGTGGTCTGTCTGCATATGTATGTCATGTATGTGAGTGCTAATGGATCCCTTAGAGCTAGAGTTATGAGAGGTTGTGAGACACTAGATGTGGGTGCTGAGACTGAAACTGATCCTCTGCAATAGCATCAAGTAGTGTCAACTCTGGGAAGTCTCTCTAACACCCATGAAAACCTTTCTCATATTAAAGAACATGCTGTAAGATGAAGCATATGAAGCAATTCCATCAACACAATAACAATGACTACATTGGTCACTTTCTCTAAGTCTTAATCTACTTAATCAACTTTTGATCTAGAGCTCTTTCCTACAATTTCTTATTGTTAATATTTATATATTCCAAGCAAACTGAATTAAAACTTTACATAAATAAAATCTACTCACTAACTTATACGATGCATCTTAAAAGATATATAATATAGGTAGAGAGAGAGAGATGAAAAACAGATATGATTATTCTACTAGAGGATCATAGCAATAAAATAACTCTCAACAATATTCTGATATTCTCATAAATCAGTGCCTCACTCAGTCATTATCAGAGAGGCTTCCCTGGAAGTACAGAGAGTGAGGACTTGGAACACACAGTCCTAAATGGATATCTTCATGAATCACCTCCTGTGAGGGTTCAGAGTTTATAGAAGAAGAGGTGGAAAAATTTTAAGAATCAGTGAGGATAGAAGACACCAAGGAATCAAGGCCCCTTAAACACAGCAGAACTGGCAAGAACTTGCAGCAGGCACAGGCCCCATACAGGCCCAAGTCAGACAGGGTCCCATCACTGAGACAAGGAAAGTGGACACAAGCTCCTATCCATACCCAAGAAGCTATCTCTAATTAATAACCACTTATAAAAGAAAAATTAGTTTTCTCCAATGGAATCTCATTGAATATATAAACCATACTTTAATGAGGCCTCATGCCCACCATTAAACGGACAACAGAAAATGAACTCAATATGTTCTTGTAGAATTTTTTCTCATGTTACTTTGTTTGGGTATTTTCCATTCTTTTGGTTTTTGTTCCTATATTATGGCTTTTGATTTGGTGTTTTTATGAGTTTTGTTTATGTGTGTGTCTGTCTGTGTGTGATTCTTGTGCTTTTTGTTGTTGTTAATTCTGATTGTTTGCTTATTTACCTGTTGAGATGGGTGAGGAAGTGGGAGGAGATTGAATAGGGGGAACAGTGATCAGAATATACTGTATAAAAGAAAATATTTTTAATAGAAAAAGAGTACCAACAACCAAAATCTTTATCATTTTCCTTGTGGCAAGGACATTTTATCTCTTCTTTTTCAGCCATTTTCCTTTTCCATCTAAGAATCCTTTTTGTGGTTTAAATGGATAAATTCTCTGGTGAAATTTGCATCTCTGCCTCATTCTTTCACACACACACACACACACACACACACACACACACTCACTTACACATACACACACAAATGACAAACATCTCCAAAAATGGAATCTTGATGAATTGAAATTATATTTAAAAGGACAGTTTAAAAATGATGATCTAGAAGCTATTTACTCCATGTAAGCTATAACCTTCATTTCTTAAAGAATTAGATATCCTCCTGTGCAAATTATCCTGCCTCACAGAATGGAATACCACTCTAACATCCATCATTTAACCCAAGCAAACCACTGAACTCTGGAGGTAGCTACATCATCCTAGTGTATGTTGAGTCAGGAGAATGAAACCCATTCCTCTCATTTGCCGGCTTTGCTTCTATTATTTCTTTCATTGCTGACATCATGAAGTATCACTGGTGGACTGAGCTCCCGTGGAAACCATGTCTCTGTCATCTCCCTGATTCACTTTTCACTCTTCTGATATATTTGGAACTTTTTTTTCTTAAAGCTTTTCAGAGCCTTGTCAAGCACTCTGCTCTTAGAGTTAACATTTTTGCAGAGCAGCTTTTGGAGGGGTTGTGAAGCGTTGTGTTTTCTCCCTGCTGTCTTCTTTAAACAGAGCTGTAACTGACATTCTGAAAGCAAAATGAAGCACAGAGATTAGTTGTATTTTGGAATTTGACAAACCACTTCTTTCCCTGACTCATAATTAGTTCAGTTTGATATAAAATGCAGAGCCATTTATGCACCTGCAGTAACTGTTTTGTGTTAAGTAAAAACTCTTCACCTACTCCAAGATGGTTTAAAAGGGTCAGTTTTGACCATGTTAACTCACAATTTGGCCTTCCCAGTAAACAGTTTAAGAGCTGAGAGTGGAATTCAGTTGCATATGCCAGCATTCCTTGATTAAAGATGCTTTGAGATGGAATAATTTTTTTAAATTTTCTTCTCTGGAGTTGCTAAAAAGCAGTAAAATGAATCTGAGATCCAGGGTAAGGTGTTTATCATTCCTGAAGACTTTTATTCTCTCCCCCTCACTGACTTTGAGTCTCTAAGTCCTTCTAAATATAACATGAATATACTTACTGCTCATCTCTGCTAATAAAGTCTCAATGTGGGTTGCCAACACTTCTGAACTAAAATACTTTAACAAATAGCCATCCTGCCTGCCATCAAGTCTACTTTCAAACCCTTTCTACTAAGGCTCAGCAATATCTTCAGATTCTTTTCAGATAAAACCCTAGCAGATCTGTTTTTGTCTCAGTACAAAATCCAATCACTCAATATGACACCTCTCCAGCAAGTCTTATTTCTGGTTACTCACTGCTATTTGTGAGTTCTACATGCAAGAGTAATCTTTATGGTTTTCTTATCCTATTACATTTGTCTAGAATATCACACACACACAACAGGCACACAAATAACTACACTCATGCTCCAGAACAGAGCATAGCTATCTCAAATATCAGGCATCTATTATTAATATATTATCTTGATTGATTTTGATTATGTATTAGAATCACCTGGAAGTTTTAAAGATCTCATCATCCAGTCTATAGAAAGACCCATTAGGTTAGGCTAGAATATAGGTATTGGTAGTTTATGAGCTTTCCAGAGGATGTTATTGAATAGTCAAGGTTGATGTTGACTATAGTAAGAGATTTATCTAATTATTTCCTTTAAAAATCTAAGTCATTCACTGCTATATTAAACAGAACTTCCATTTGCAAGGCCATATTTTTCTACCATGGTCACAAGACTATTGTCAATATTTTTTAAATCCATTGTCTTATTAATGTGCTGGGTTTTTAAAATAAGAGTTGCTGATCTTAAATTGCATCAAATTTTCCTTCATTCCACAACATACAATGTACGTAAAATATTTTTATCCATTTAAAACAGAATTGATATTCACTAAATATGAAATGTACAGTATAGTTATTACAATTGCTAAATAAATTCTGTAATGAACTTTTTGAAGTAATTTCATGTAAAAATATGCTTTTCTGCATGCATAAATGTATGCTAAGAAGTTTTCTATTCTCATCATGACACTCAAAACTCATAAAAATGACAGCATCAGAACAGGCCTCATATCACCATTTCAAGTTTAAAACTGTTACTCTTATTTGTTGTTGATAGAACATATATGTATTGTATACATGTGTACAACATACACACACACACTATGGAATTACTCAGTGGAACTAGTTAATAAATGTATTACCTTATCTCTTTAAATGGCTCAGTTCAGTATTTCAAAAATAGGTTTCTTTCTTATTGATTTTCCTTTTCAGATAATGATGGGTGTGGTACTGCATTTTGACACATGCTTTCATGTGTAAGGAAATAGATAGAAATCATTGGTCAGACTACCTGAATTCTAATTCCATGTATACTCAAGATTGGAACACATTACGACCAACACTTTGGGCAATGAAGATTAACATGTGAGCTGGAATTTCTAATTGTCTTGTAAGATTTCTTCTTTTAGGAGACAGATGCATGCGGAAGGAATGATTGAAAATAATTCAAAGAAAGGTCAACTGCCAAAGGTGTGGACAGCATAAAGACCAACAATCCTTCTCAAGAACCCACAGACCAGTTAAAATACAAAGGATTTGCTACCACTAGCTGTCAGTGTACCAGAGAAAGAGCAAGACAGAGATTAGAGCCATGTCTGTGGAAGGTAGATGCCCTGTAGCCATGTAGAATATAGCCACCATTGCCAAAACTATAATTTGACAGGAAAGGCACAGAAAATAAACACTATCCTCCCTTCTTCCACCCTATGATCTCGTTCTGGCAACTTTCATAGACCAAGCCCTACTATCCAACCCAGTAGAGTCTCAATATGCATTCTACAATAGCTACCATCAGGGGAAAAGAGGGCGGAAGTAAAACAAAAGATCTGGGCAAATGGTTGGAGAATGTCAAACCCATCATGAAAGGTAACCCACAATATGTTGTGGAAATTATTTTTAAATATTAAATAAAAAATATGAGTGGAAACTGTCACCTGTATGATATTGTAATCACCAATACACATCACTATGATTTGTTGAACCCCACAAGAATGTACAATGTGACCTTAATGGAAACCCTAACTTCAGTAAATTAAAAAGTGTCTAGATTGACTTATCTAGATACGATTCTAAGAAATTTAGCATGCTACTGCAAAGGTATTAAATTAGGGAAAATTAATGATGGGGATCAGAAGTTCGAGTTGCATTCTTTACTTTGTGTGTGTGCAACTTAAAATACTGTTCTTGGTTTTTATTTTGTTTTACTTTTTTACAAAATAGTCTGTTGAGTTATTTTGATACACAGTTCCACCCAGCTGGAAAATCTATGGTGAGCCGACAGCAAGGCAACACACTGTAACACTTAGCTAGAAGTAGATGAGAAGCTGATAAGCACATTTTCTAGCTGCATTTCAGTGCAGATTCCTACCACTATGGGTTAGTCAGGCTTTCTCTCCTAAAATGCACAACTTTTCTTCCTTTAATTCACTCACACAGAATGGCAGTGCCTTGCTTTGTCTCTCAGCATTCTCAAATCCCATCCAACAATCTCATAGCCATTTGGATGCTTGACTTTTCACCTAAAGTATAAACTACCTTATTTTAATAATATTTTAAGTGTGAAAGACTTGCTCTTGTAGACACTGAAGGTATATACTTGGAGATGTTTTTGTTGTCGTTATAACAATGATTCTTCTGCTGCATATGGAAACTACAATGTTCCTGCAAAACTATCAAATATGGGGAAGGGGGATTGTTCAGTTAATAAAGTATTTAAAACTAAGAATTCAGACCTGAGTTTGGATCCCTAGCACCCAGGTAACAAGCTAGGAGCAGTGGAACATGCCTTTAATAACAGTGCTAGGAGTACAGATAGGGATGCAAATACAGTGCTAGGGAGACAAACAGATTACTCGAACTTTCTGGCTAGTCTAGTAGAATGTTTACGAGAGACCCTGTTCCAAAAAATAAGGTCCAGAACAGTAAAGATACCAGCTATAGATATACACATTTACATGAACCGGTAGATTCCATATACATGCCATATGTGTGTGTGTAAACACACACATATACACGCAAAGAATGTGCAATTTAAAATTGTCTACTTTCTTTGACATCTACCTTATTTCAATCTTGTTTTTCTTAATGTAAGTACTTGAAAATGCACATGTTGTGTGAAAGTAAAAGTATTTTATGCTAGAATATCTAACACAAAGATTTTAGCATTTATATTATATATGATGAGAATGACAAAACTCTGGGTCCTCTTCTCCTGACTGCTGTTGCTTCACACTGGTGGTCTCAAGGTGAGGAGAAAATGGGGATCAGGGACTCGGGCAGTAGGGAGTATGGCGAGTCTGAAGGATCTGGGGGACTATGTCAGAAGACAGCTCATTTATTGAAGTGGCTGAGCTAGTCTATATAGCTTGGGTCAGAGGGAAAGGGATGTGTATGCACACCGGATTGAAGACAGGCAAACATTAATAATGAATTAGTTCAAATACCAAGACATGCAGGAGGAGGCAGGAACTCTCCAACCATCTCAGTTAGGTTTGCAGACTGCTGGTCACATGGTTTCTGAAAGGCAAGTTCTCTGGCAGGGAAACAGAAGTCTAATTGGCTTTATCATGACATGACCTTTGTGTCTATGGGGTTAAGTAGGCCCCGGCCTTATTTGGGTAGGGAGTGGACCCACTGTGCTCTCTGGAAGCTGTCTTGGCTATAGGAAGTGCTCTGTCATCCTTCATCTGGCTTGGGGAACTACTCAAAACCATAGGTGTTCTGAATCTTGCCACTCTTCTTTTATGTAAGAACTTGTTCTTTATGCAGAAATAATAGATGTAATCTTAAGAAACCTTTTTGGTGCTCATGAGTTTCATATTATGTGCCCGGCCCCACTCATATCTCTGCCCTTTTCCCTTGCAACCTTCCCTCAAAATGAACAAACAACAACAAAACAAAACAGACAAAAAAAACCCAAGTGTGGAAAACATCTCATCATGGAAGTAGGATGTCAGGGTGTGTCCCATGATCTATCCCTCTGTTCACATGTCTTCACTTGCAATGAATCATTAGTGTGGTTCAAGGCCTCTGGCTTTTGTGTGTGACACCATTAATATTGGTTCCTCAACAGGGCTCCTCCTGGTTAACATGCTGTTGCCCTGTGTCATGGAGATCCTGCAGCTTTGGAATAGCAAGATTGGCCCTTTCACACATCTTACCAGTTTGTAGGTAATATAGATTTTGGAGTGAGCCAATTCAAACCTAAGATCTGGGCCTAAGTGTGGCTGAGCTGATCAGCCCACAGGCTCTCCCATATCGGTACCACTAGGGTAAACTCTCTAGCACTGCTCTAGCTAGGCCACAAGGCAGGGTCAGCTCTCCTGCTCTTATTCCCTCACACCAGGTCACCTACACCCACACTTTCAAAGCCAGCTTCACTCTGCTGCCCTGTCAAGGGTTGAGGCCTAGTTTCCCAGGTGCTGCAGCCTATAAGGAGCTGGGCCAGGTCTGCTCTCACACCCTAGGGGCTGGCTAACCTGTGCTTTAACCCATTAGGGCCAGCTCAATGTGTTGCCCAGGTGAGGTACAGGGCCAATCTCCTGAGTGCTACAGCCAGGGAAGAGGCAAGCCTAGGCTGTAGCTCTCATGACCCCAGGGACAGCTCTCTTGACTAGAGCAGGTGGCAGGGGGAAGGGAGAGGACATCACCCTCACAGCCATGCCACCTCACAGAAGATGAGTACGAGGGCTAGCTCTTCTGTGCTCTCATCTTCAGGTTAGGTCACCCAAGCCCCCTCTACCAGCTCTATTCAGTTCTGCATGGCCCCTGCACCTCCATATGGTCCCAGGTGACTGCCCCTACCAGGGACATCTCATGTTCTGTAGCAGTAATATGTACCACAGACATGAACTCTGAAACATGCTACTGCATAGCTACAGACTTAGACATGTCCCTGAGTGGCAGCTTGGACTGGGATCTCACCATGGCTCCAGTTGGCAGGACTGGCCACTCACAGTAGGCTGCTTCTCTCCACCCTGGAGTCTCCAGTTCCATCTCTCATTACTCTATTTCTCCTTCTTACCCATCTGATCACCACAGACTAGCACATTGTGGTGGCTCCGTTTTCAGTCTGGCTATGATGTTGGTGGGCCCCAGATGACATTTTTCATCTATGCTGAGAGGTGTGATGGCAAGAGGTAATTATGACACACTTGTGCCACGCACTAGAGAGCAGGTCTGTGGGTGACATGGTGGTCCACAGGTCTCTGCCTGTCTTCATCTTCTTTTGCTGTGTAGTCTGGATGTGATTTGAGTTGATTTAACTTATTATGAGTCCTAGGTTTTGGCCACCAAGCTTGGCATCAAGCTAGGATGAACAAAGGACTACTATCTTCTTTGTCTCTGAATGACTGATATACTGCACCACCACCAAGGTGTCTCTTTGCCCATTGAAGGGAGGGGATGTAATTTTTAAATTGCATTAGGGAAAAAATTAAAAATCAAAATATGACAGAAAAACAAATGAACGAACAAAACAACAACAACAACACTAAATCTTACCTCTCAAATCAGATGTAGAGAGTCAGAATTTAGAGATGGTTCCTGATGCTGCCTACAGCACATAATCAGGAAGGATTGTGGTTGTGGCTCTTTCCTAGAGTACAAGGTGTCTTTATCTTCTGTCCCCTTCCCCTTCTCTCTCTCAACAACAGCCCTGTGCTTCAGCCTAAAAAATTCTTCTTCTCTATGAAGATGAATGTAATAAATGATATTGTGCAATAGGTCTGGGTTTTGCCTTCTAGGGTTGTTCACAGTAGACAGATATCACACACACACACACACACACCCCTCTGCTGCTGTATAGCACTGACAGCTGTGCTTCATAATTGCCCTAAGAGATTCAATGAGGGTAGTTTATACCATTTATGGCTTTGATGGTAAGACTAAGATATCAGCCATAGCACCATATTTCAGATGTGCTCCATGCCTACACTTTGCTCACTCATGCGTAGAAGTGCAAACTCCATTAGGATATAAATGACTGTCTGCTCTTATCAACATTGTTTGTGTGCACATTGAAGCTGGGAAGGCTGAATAACAAACTCTCACACAGAGATATGGATTGCTTTTAGATTTGCAGCTGCAGCTGTTGTTTGCAGTACTTGATGCCTTTCATGGGCCTTTTTCTCTCACCCATATCTACCCAGCATCTTTTCCTGGCAAGCTCATCCCAATTACTGACCTAGTTCATGTAGCTCTGAGACTTACCAGAAATCTGTGGCAGGTTTAATCTTCTACAAGACTTTAACAGAAAAGCAGTAACTTTGCTACTGCTGAGAGAGAGAGAGAGAGAGAGAGAGAGAGAGAGAGAGAGAGAGATTCCTTTTACTTCTTTATAAATCTATTACATTTTTAAAAGGAGTATTTCAGAAACTTGATCCAAGATGCAGTGTACCAGTCAAAGCGAGGCTATGAATACAGAGGTATTATTTAAGGAAGTACTTTTTTTGGCTCAAGTTAGGTGTTTTGTCAAACTAAGATGAACAACATCTTAGCAGGTAATGAGTTCAGAAACCACTTTACAATTTGTTCTTGGCTTGATGACCAGAGGTCCTAGGGCTCTGCAACACCCTGGGAAAGCTCTTCAGAGAAATCATGGAGGGTGCAGCATGAGAACAGACCACAGCTCCCTTAAGCGAGGAGAGGAGTGTTGTGTCTCTCACTGCCAGCATTTGTGTTTGTGCCCGTAGATCTTGCAAGGAACCATGGAGGGCTTCCAGCAGTTGTTTTGGAAATGTGCCAATGACTTTATTTTCCCTACAAGAGGAAGAGTGCAGAAAACAGTAAAAAACGCATTTTAGACATAAAATAAAAGCACAGCAATATAAGGAAGAAGATTTGGGCCTGGGGCTCAATGGTTATCTACTTGCTTCATCTGTGTGAAGCCCCAGGTGTGATTCCCATCATAACCCCAAACAGAAAAGAAGCAAGGAAGAAAATTCATGCATCTGTCACAAGAAATCCTCTCTCAATACTGTATAAATACACTATATGTATTGCCACCAACACAGCACACAATGTATACAAGCACAGACAGGTAAAGTGTGATATAGATAGATAGACTGACAGACAGACAGACAGATAGAAAGATATCCCACTAATGTTACTTAGATTTTTAAATATTGATAATTTTTAAAATGGCATACTGGAAAGCTTAATTGCTTAAGTTCCTTCATTGGTAATATAGTTACTTGTGTTCTGAATGATATGTTTTTAATTTTAGCATTTTACTATTTTAAAGTTAGCATTTAGCATTTTTCTTCAGTCATATACTATATATACAAACATATATATGCTACACACACACATATATATATATACATATATACATATATACATATATACATTCACACACACACAGATATATACATATATACATATATATATATATATATATATATATAGAGAGAGAGAGAGAGAGAGAGAGAGAGAGAGAGAGAGAGAACAATAACAAACATAGAAACTGGGATGAGGTCCCATTGGATTTTATAATTTCCACATATCCTCAATTAGTTTCTGCTCTTTCTTTTAGCAAGTTGGGTTTGACTCTTTTTAAAACTAGTTTGGTGACCAAAATGTTGTTCCCAAATGTTGCCAAAGATGTCAGGAGCAACAGGGAGAAAAGAAACAGTGCCTCACATTCCCCAGAGAGTCTGGATTAATCATCATAGAGACAGACATTTACTCCCTAAGGTCAGTGATCTGAGGAGGTCAAAGTACACTTGGGGAACTCTCAGTCTCTAGTAGAACAGAACCAGCACATTAGTCCAGCAGACTTCAACATTCTGGGAATGGGAGAGAAAACTTGCAGGGAGTACAAAGCTACTACCTTTGGGAAGAGACTGCATTCCAGCCTCCAATTGTCAGAACTCACCATCTCCTTTAAGATTCTGATGCAGTCTGTTGCTATCCGAGCAAGCACTCTATGTTACAAGGTAGTCCCTCACACTTCCAAGTTTTCATTTGTAAGGCTTGACTTTGATTGTCCTCCCAACCAACAATTCATTGTTGGTTCAGAAGCTGTCCTCCATTTTTCTTTGGATAATGGCTTCTGGGTGATGATGTCCATTGAAAGATTAGTCAGTCTTGTGCGTTTAAGTCACTGGTTTTGCTGTAAAATAAACTTTTTGGTTAGAAGCCACATAAGTCGGGGTAGTAAGATAGAAAACAAGGTGTTCAGTAAATATGCAGTGGCAATGCTGGCAGGAGCATCGTGGGGGAGGAAAACAAAATCGTATCCCAAGTATTCCTTCCAAGATGGCAATAGTCCAGTGTAATTCTGCCACTGAATGGCTCACTAGTCCCCTAAGAAATGCTTGCTCTGCTGGAGGCTCAGAGTCGGTCTATATTATTGGTTGAATAAGCATTTAATGTGGTAGTTGTCATATGAACGTAAGGAGGAAAAAAAAACTTCAGTTGTTTGGAATACATCCTCTTCTGCCAGTGTTATTCATAAGTCCATTATAGGCTGTAAAATATCAGAGATGACCTAAGAAAGAAGTGAATTTATTGGCACAAAGCAGAAGGTTTCAACAATCACACAAACTCTGAAGTGGTTTAAAGAACATTCACATATACTTTGCAAAGAAAGCTGGATCATCAAATAGTCTACTTACTCCATTCATGACTGTTCACCCAGATTTTCCATGAGCCTTTGCCCATTAACTCTCAACTCTCTCTCTCTCTCTCTCTCTCTCTCTCTCTCTCTCTCTCTCTCTCCCTCTGTCTCTTCTTATAAAGTTTGCAGAGCAATATGGTACTATATGGAGTGATAACTCTTTTATTTATTGAATATATGTCCAATGTATCCCATGTCATATCTAGAAAAATCTGCTAAAATCTGAATTTTCAAAAGAATCATCCTTCCTCTGATGTACATGTATCCTACCAACACATCCATAGTCACTGGCACTTCAAACCTTCAAGGTCCAAGTGGCATGATGTCCTCAGTCTAATGAACAAGCATAATATTCTGTGTAATAATTCCCAGAAAACCTATTCTGACAGAAACCTGAGCTGATATCATCATCAGGTAATATGACGAAGATGTAGTGACCTCCTAGAAAAATGAAAGAAAATGGCTTTCTGTTTCTGTTTGTTAATTACTCTAGAGGAGGGAAAATGATCCTGACAAAGAACTGCATGCTGTGTGCTAAATTGATTAATGGCAGTGGAGATAAGACATCAGGAACAACAGCTGAAATTAGAAGTCTCTGCCTGATTAATGACATGGCAATAAAGCCATATTCTACCAGATTCATAAATTGTCTGCATAGTACAAAATAGTTGGGGAAACTGCAAATATTGTTTTAACAATTCAACCTGAATTTTCAAATATTTGTTAGACTTCACAGTAGTCTTTAACTGTATAGAATTTTACATTTAATTGTTATTTATCCTATTGGTTTGTTTGTGGTAGTGGAAGATGAATCAACTCTCTCGTCCATCTTAGTCAAATACTCTATCACTAAGCTATCTTTCATGGTTATGTAGCCTCTGTGTGTTTGTATACGCACACAAGTATGTCGTAGCACATGTGTGTGCAGACACAACTTGCATCTGTTCTAACATTATACCATGTAAGTTTTGGGAATAAAACTTCAGTCATCAGGTCTGGCAGCAGGTGTAACTTCAGCAGCAGATTCTCCAGCTCCTATTCATTCATTTCTTTTCATTTCCATTGGAATAGAGTTGCTAAGCTGAACAGATTTGTCTTAACTTGGCTCTGTATCTCAGGCTGTTCTTGAAGTATAGACTGACCACTCAGTGTTCTGAGATGGAATTACAAGGCTGAGCTGGAATTAAGCTCTTCCTCATTTACTGCTTTTCCCTCCCAACTAGGATATTTTCTGCACTGCATAAAACAAACATGGAGAATTGCTCAGCATACTTATGTCTCTTCCAACATAATAGATAATCTTGGCCAGTGTCCAAATTTAAAACATTCAGCTTTGACCAACGTCTCCTGACACTAGCTGATTGTCAAAACAAACCAAAATAAAGATAAACACTTGCCAAAGCTAAACCTCTTGCTTAATCACAATGGACCAAACTTTCTAGGTCTTTACTGAAACATTGTGTATTAACCTCAGTTCCATACTGGAGTTTAAAAGGCATTGCTCAGCTGGGCAGTGGTGGGGCACACCTTTAATCTCATAAGTTGGAGGGCAGAGGCAGAGCTCTATGAGTTTGAGGTTAGCTTGGTCTACAGAGTGAATTTCAGGAAGTTTACACAAAGCAAGTCTGTCTCAAAAAAACAAAAACAAAAACAAAAAAAAACAAACAACAAAACAATCCATTACTACCACCACCAATAGCAACAGCAAAATGACAACAACAAGTTACCCTGCTGCTTGTATTCAGTTCATTCCCACACGTCAGACTACTCTATAACAGGCAGAAATAACTGTCCTCATCTCTGAGAATTTGTTGATGTTTTCTATCCTTGTTCAAAAGGCTCTAGACCTATAAATGGTATTAAAGCTAGAATTGAGAGAGAGGCTATATACTCATTTCAATGACTCAAGTATCTATCATTAACAGAAGGTTTTTAATCATTATAGCAGATGAATATATGTTAAATAAATCAAATGCACATTTCTGAGGCTGCTTCTCCATCAAGGTCCATCTTCTCCCAGTCAAACAACTGTCTCTACTCTTCTGCAACTGGCTTTAGAAGGCTGATGTTGCTTCTTGAGCCCTGCATTCTAAGATCTTTGATTGCAGAAATGCCTCTGAAAGCTCACCGCTCAGCGGTCTTGAGGAGAGAGGTATGTGAGTTTGAGGAGAAGCTGTCTCCAAAAACAAAAATGGTGGCTTATAGTGGCATTTCACATATATAATCCCAGCCCTTGAGAGGCTGAAGCAAGAGGCTTGCCAGGTAGGCCAGCCTAGACTACAGATTAATGATCCTACTAATAAGTTTAACAATGAGTGTTCATCTCAGTGGCTGTCACATTTTCAAGCATAGGACAGACACCACTGTGCTTTCCATTGGAATGGATTCCCTTTACAGTTATCACTAAAAGCTTTGGTGAAGTGGGGCTGCTCTAGAATTCAGGTACATAGGCAAGGGAAGTGAGTGAGAACATTCTGTGACAAATCATTTTCAATTTTACTCTTCTGGGTTTGAGGTTTGCTAATGTGTAATATACTAAAGATGTTATGTAGCTCAATAATATTGAAGTCCAGATTGCTGTGTTCAGAGCTAAGCTAATAAATTGGGTAAAACATTGGAGCCACTCCAAGCTGTTGCAGGTAGCACATCATCCACAGACTCTCTCAGCAAGTACTCATGACAATCATCTAGCCTAAAACAAGCTACTTGTTTTTATCCTGCCATAAAACAGTTAGAATCATTCTTACTCATATTCTTCCCCTGATACCTCTTAATGTGACTTTGGAGAATATTGTCTTTGCCATGGTTTGTGTCATTTCCCCTGGTTAGACAACATAATCACAGCTTCTCTGCTAATTTTCTAATTGCGTGTCTGGAAGTAATGGAAGCAGTAGAGGTCAAGCTGAATAAAGTCAGAATTGCCTTATGATGTGCTTTCCATGTAAAATGCTCCCTGCAGGGTCACTTTTTCCAACCTTTGGGCACTAGGCCATTTGTAAGGTTGTGGAACTTTCAGGCTATACTTTTTCAGTCATCAGAATTGGGCTGTTACAGGGACAACGAAAGCCATATCCACTTCCCCTTCTGGCTAAGCTCTCTGCTTCCGGGTCTGGACACCACTTGAGAAGCAGCAGTCACTTGCTATGGCTATCACATGGATCCTCTGCTAGGCGTTTCCTACACCATGATGGATGGTTCTCTCTGAAACCATGAACCAGAACTCCTGTAATTGCTCATGCCAGACATTTTGTCAGGGTGACAGAAACAGCAGGAAACATACCTTTAAAAGCCATACCATTTAAGTCAACTAGAAACTGTGGAAAGGGACATTGGTCTCCCCAGTACAGAACATGAGCTGTTTCTGGTAGAAACTAAAGTTCAGTGGTTGTATGTATGCCAATGAAAATTGCAGTCTTCTCTTCAAGTATTAGGATGATCATTTTCCTTAATATCCCAACTTTTACACGAAAGACCTAGCATTAGAACCAAACAGTTCTCCTTTTAAGTTTGCAACTCACACAATCAAACATTATTGTTGTTGTTGTTTTAAATTAGTAGCACCATATCTGCAAGTCAACATGAATGTATTTTTAAGAACATGCAAAAGTGTTAATTCTCACAAGCACCTGTACTATCAGCTCTGTGTTTTTCTGTCAACTCACCAGTGCATGTCTCCTACTGGTGTTTAATTTCTTTGAATGTGCATTTGTGATTTTTATCTTCTGGCAACTAGTATTTTATATTCCGCTGCAGAGGTGAATATAGGGCTCCAAAGCCAATCTTTGTATCCTGCCTGTGACAGTCTGAGGTCAATATGAGACTCCAAAACCAATCCTTGTTCCCTGCCTATGACAGTCTGACAGCAATATGGGGCTCCAAAGCCAGCCTTTGTTCCCAGTTTACAAGAGTCTGATTCCTGGTCAACATTTTTATTATCTACTGTATAATCTAGGACATAAGAGATCTGACAGAGAAGATGAGAACCTTGTAAAACCATCAGAAAATCTGACTTAGAGGAGGCAGCAAAAAATGGACTAGATACAGGAAATCAAAAAAGAAGTGATTTTAAGGGACCAACTGCCAATTTCTTAAACTACTGTCAGTACCAAAGTGGGAAACATTACTCAAATCCCCATCAGCTCACTTACAATGGTATTGTTTACCCGTTTATTTTGTTAATACCTAGGACACAATTCTCCACATGTCCCTTACATTTCTGTACATGTTACAAAGGATGACATTTGCTAGTACTTTTCTAGATCATACAGCAGGTAACCTTGGAAAAGAGAGATAAGATCTTCCTTCAAGGCAAAGGTTTTATATAAGATGACTGTAAGACCAAAAAAACAGATGCAGATCTAGAGAGTTGGCTCAGCAGTAAAAGACTGCTCTTCTAGAGAACATGAGTTATATTCCCAACACCCACATGGCAACTCACAACTGTCTTTAACTCCAGGGGATCTATACCCTCTTCTGGCTTCCAGAGTTACCAGGCACACTGATAGTAAACAGAAATACACATAAACAAAACACACACACACACACACACACACACACACACACACACGTGCAAAACAATGCAACAGTTGGCTTCTTGACTGATACTCTGAATAGGAAATCTTTTCAAACGTCTAGAACAATATGCACATGCCCACTTACACAAGTAAAATAAAGAATCTTTCAAAAACTTTTTAAAAAAGTCTTAGTCACTATTTAGTTTTCAGTTTTAAATCACGAGTGAAATATACAATGTCCCTATTCCATATAACTTTTTCTTAACTTCTGAATTAACTATTTGAAATATTTTAAGACTATGAGTTTAGCTATATTTTTCCCTTGAGGTATTCTTATTTCCTCAAATTTTGAGATAGCTGTCCTCTATACTAAGACTTATTCTCTGAAGCAGTTGATTCTTAGGAAGTGTTTTATAATTTCCCCTTGAATTCTTAAATTGGAACTGTTTGTACAAAGTGCCTATTATGCTAAATGCAGAAGCTCATGAAGCCAGCTCCCAGAAAGAACTGTAAAATGAGTGTTTGAATAAAGCATAATTGGCTAATGCAAAATCCATCAAAATGCAGATCATTGGAAATAGAGGTGCCTCTAGGTCTTTTAGTCCAAGTCTGTGTGATGTCCTAGTTCCTTTCTCTTCACATCCATGGTAGTTTTCTTGGTACACAATTTCTCAAAGATGATTAATAAAAAGGAACATATACATTTTGTATCAGTTGATTAAAGAATCCTGTCTCTGATAATACAAACAAATAATTATGTGTTTTGGAAAAGATATATCCAAGCAAATTTTCATGGTAATGTTATCCTATTAGTGAAAACATTGGAACCTCGCGCAGATACTCATTGATAATTACTTGGGTGAAAATATTGATAAATGTACATATTGTAATTCTATGTATCACTGTAAACAAGTATATACTAGAATATCACTGAAAATATTTATAATATTAGGTTGAATTAATATGATAAACAGCTTTGAACAAAGCTTTACAATTAAGATTTGTGTGTATGTTTTAAATTTATCTATATATGAGAATTGTGAAGACTTTTCTTATAGGTAAATTTTCTTTCTTTAAATTAGTTCTTTCTAGTGAATGTCTATAGAGTGCACAATGTGAATATAAGCCTCCATTTTTTTTCAGCACGTGGGATGTTTCCAGTGGTTACAGAAGCTAGCAAAAGGGAGGGTTTAGAGACAGAAAAAGTGTAAATATAAATGTTACTTGTGTTTCCTCAGATAAAGGGAAAAAATGAGAGTCATACCTAAACATTATGAATATATGGCTTGGGCTGAGCCCAGAGTATTTCTATGTAATTGTTCCTAGGCCTAGGCCTGGAAGCTTCTAGCTTCTGTACAATCTAATCTTCTGCAAGCCTGGACCTTGAAGACTTCAGTTTTCAACATCCATCTCCTAACCTAGGCCTAGAATGTTTCAGCCTCTGAGACTTCTTGCTAAATAAACTCACCCTTTTTAGTTATTTCTGCACTATGGCTGGCTGGTTCAACTCATCTTTTCTTGCTCATACTCCTCCCAAGCTGGCTGATTCAAATTGACTTCTCTTAGCCTCTGACGGAATTGCTCTGCTTAGAATGACTGCCTCTAAACTCCACAAACTGAACTGCTCTAAACAGAACAGAATAGAATTGAATTCTCTTTGCCTCACTGTTCTCTTAAGCAGCCTCTCATTCCTGTCCTCATGAGAGTTAGGTATATCCCATTTCTGACTCATTTTGTCAAATCTTTCTTGAATTTATCACTTTGTCTGCCCTTCAATTAGATGCCACTGCTTGGGATTAAAGGTGTCTACTAAAGTCATATCTGTATACTAGCCAGAGGATTAAGGGCATGTCTGTATTCCAGCTGGATCATATATTTGGATCCCTTGCCAGAGCAGCCATGTTGCTGGATTAAAATTCCTTTACATCTTCAGCCTTTCTGTTTAAGCTTAAAACCATGCACAGTTTAACTATTACAACAGAAACAATTATTAATTCCACAATCTTAACAGTCTGAATGTCCTTATAAAGATCGTGGATGTGATGATCCTTCATAACTACTTTCAGAACCAAGTTTTCCAGTCTACCTGTCTGATAATGATCTGTCCTCTTTTGGCCAATTTGTTGAGTTATCCTGCCCCATTCTGGGGGCATGGGTATCAGTTTTCTGCATCATCTGTATTGCTATCTTTCTGTATTCTTCCTTCTTGAGTCATTTTGATTCTCTTACTCAAATAAGATCCCAAATTATCGCCTGTAGAAATATCGACAAATATTCTACAGGTGATAATTTTTCCCAACATAACACATTTCCTAACTCCCATTCTGATGTTAAAACATCTTTAATGTATGCATGTTGATCTAATTCATCAGGTTTTCTACAATCCAGTATCATTTAGGTAATCTTATTCCCCATTTCTGTTTATCAAAGTACAATTAGATTTTTATAAGTCCACAGTAAACTAGACACTTAAGCACTCACATTCCATTTCCAGCTCCATGCCGGAAAGCTGGGCTTCTCACTCATTTAAACAGAAAAACAATCAAATCATATTATATATGATATAAATATAGAGTGTCAGTTACGATAGGTACTTGTCTGAGATTATTAATCTGAGCTCCCACATGGTAGAGCAACACCCCCCCCCGGAGGTGTATGGTTATATCTGCCACATAAGGCTTTAATTTTCCTATTTGACCTTCTAGCCCCACATAGTTAATCTGTCTTTCACTTTGTTTTACTTAGGATAATGTTCCAATCCCAAAAACTATGTAGATACTTTGTGAGGAACCTATGTGGACTCCAATATTCTTGTGATATTATAGTTATATCAGCTCCTTTGTTCACCATACCATAAATTTCAATATCATTTAATTTTAGTTCTTGTAAAAGAAACTTTGTAATTATAATTTTGGAGGCTTACTTTTGAATAAGCTCACTCTTTCTAGTTCTTTCTGAACTTTGGCTAGCTGGTTCAATGCAGCTGTTCCACCTTAATACTCAATACTGCCCCCTGAAGCTGACTGATTCAAACTAGCTTTTCTTGGCTTCTGACTGAATTGCTAGGTGTAAAGAGAGTAGCTCTAATATCCATGAACTGAGCTACTTTGAACTCATTTGCTCTTCTCTGACCTGCACTGCATACAACTGTACTCATCTGAATTGATGGGATCCAGGAGTCTCCCACAAATATCACAAACACTGATTTCAGTTAAACAGGGATGGTTTATTGAACATACACTCCAAGACTGATTGACGAAGGCAACAGCTCAAAGTTGTGTGCTAAACATTTCTCAGGGCCAGCTCTTAAATGTTAAAGATGCAAAACCCACTGTGAGCCCATACACAGGTGCTGGAAGTGCTTCCCAGTGTTCGGTCCTAACTCAAGCCATTTTCGACATAACAGTTCATATTGATCTTTAATTTGATAGGTCTTACGTGAAGCTTATAATTAAGGAATTTCTTAAGATTAACAAACATCAGAACATACATAACATAATGTGATAGCCCTAGTTAAGATTCATTGCAATGGAACCTCAAAGGACCATCTTCTGTAACTAAGATTTTCCATGGATGGATTGGGATACCAACCCAGGCACAAACCTTAGATCTATAATTTATCCTGCCTACAAGATGTTCAGGAGCAAAACTGGAACAGAAATTGAAGGAATGGATAAACAATGACTGGCCCAGCTTGAGATCCATGCCATGAGAGAAAGCCCAGTCCTGACACTACTAATGATATTTTTGTATACTTGCTGACAGGCTCCCAGCTTACCTGTTATCTGAGAGGCTTCATTTAGCAGCTGATGGAAACAGAGGCAGAGACCCACAACCAAACATTAGGTAGAGTTCAGGGAATCCTGTGGAAGATGGGAAGGAGATTGAAGGCATCAGAATGGTCAGGACACTTATAGAATGGCCAAACAGACCATGCATGGGATAGACCTAGACTTTCTGCTAACAGTTGTACAGCTCTGTGTTTATGTAGGACTTCTAAGAGCAGGAGCAGGTACTGTATCTGGCTCTGTTTCCTGCCTTTGAATCCATTTCCCCTAACTGGTCTGCCTTACTTAGCCACAAAGGAGATACTGTACATTAGTCCTACAGCAACTTGATATGACAAGGCAGGTAGATAACCATAGGAAGCCTCCTCCTTTCTGTGGAGAAAAGAATCAGGGAAGGTGGGGTGGGGTAAGAGGGAGAGACTCTGAAGAGAGGAGGGAGGAAAATATGCAATTAGGATATAAAATAAATTTTAAAAATTTTAATTTGAAATAAGAAAACAATCCTAGTAGTTTCTGAATGTCATAAATGGGGTTCCTCACACAGGATATGAACATAAAATTGCATGAATGTTTCTTTTCTTGAAGGATAAATTGCCTTAATTCACCAAAATCTGTAAGGCATGTAAAAATTTCCAATTGTAAATATAAGTACATAATTATTTGGGCAAATTTTTTGTGGCTCTTCTTCTGCTTCTGCTTCTGCTTCTGCTTCTGCTTCTGCTTCTGCTTCTGCTTCTGCTTCTGCTTCTGCTTCTGCTTCTGCTTCTTCTTCTTCTTCTTCTTCTTCTTCTTCTTCTTCTTCTTCTTCTTCTTCTTCTTCATTCTCCTTTTCCTCCTCTTCCTCCTTCTTCCTAAGGAATCCTCATGTGCTCACCTTGAGTGCTAGTCCATCAGTCAACTGTAAATATCTTCTGTGTTTCCTTTGCAATTAAATTACTAATATAATTCTCTCATCACCATCTTTTATTAACTTGATACTTCTCCTGACCAAAAAATAGAAATAAAAATAAGATAAAAACAGAAGCAATAAACAATAAATAACAACAACTAAAAGCTTACCTCTTCATATTGCTTTACTAAACAGATAAAATAGCTAATTTTAATTCAGAAATGCAATGTTACATGGTATATTTTATTGTTAGTTTAAACAAATGAGTAACCAAGCATGGAAAGCAAATCACATGACACAGTGTCTAACAGAATTGTGTATCTTGAGCTTCCTTCCTAGGCTATAGCAATCAGAGGCTTCTAGTTCTATATACTACATGATGGCAGAACAAAAATATTCATTTCTTTTCAAGATTGCCCTAAGTCTCTCCAATCAGCCTTACCACGTAGATAGATTCGAAGTAAAAACAAAGTCTAACAATTAAAGTGATAAAAGTAGAATTTACACAGAAACTATAGGGGGAAAGACATGTGGTTGTTTAAATGAAAATGGCCCCATAGGCCTACAAGAAGTGCATGCCTTAGGAAGTGTTGCCATGTTAGAGGAAGAATAAAACCAGTGGACTTAGATGCTTCAGATGCTTAAGCTTGGCCTAGTGGCTTATTCTCTCTGTCTGCTGCTAACGTTGGTAAAACTCTCAGCTCCTTCTCTAGCACCATGTCTACTGACCATGCTTCCTGAGATGATGACAATGGATTAAACCTCTGAACTCTAAGCCAGCCCAATTAAATATTTTCAGTTATCAGAGTTGTCGTGGTCATGGTGTCTCTTTACAGCAATAAAACCCTAAAAACAACACCTTAATACAGAATTGAATTAGATTCTACATACAAAGAAGAGAGTTAGAGTCACTGAGCAAAGTGGAGCTAGATGAATAGAAAAGGTTTCTAAGAAAGGTATCAGAGTCTAGGTACATTTTTTATATTTGGACTTTAGGAATACTATAGTAATTAAGTTCTTGGAAAAAACACTCCATGACAGTGCTTGATGAATCTGCCTCAGCCTTTATACTGACTAAGTTTGGTTGTTAGAAACATTCTTGTTTTCTTTGAAAAAAATACATATATGTCCACTTCTGATTCCATTGCCAGTTTCTTCTTAAATACCAGTGGAACCATCTGTTGGAACTTGGTAAAACAGGAGATTTTATTAATGAAGTTAAAAGTTACACATCATGAGCAGAATTTCTGAAAATGAAAAGAAAAACAAATATGAGAAGTTAGAGTTGCAGTTCCTAAGCCTTGAGGGCTGGCGTTGAGAATATTCAGAATGTTCGGTTAGAGGATGACAGGGGCAAACTGGTTGAGTTCCCAGGATGTGTTTTGAGTGTCTCTGCAGATAGAACTGGGTGTTCTCAGCTAACTGCCCATGTGACCTCTACAGCCCCAGGCAGAAAGCTGGCCCACACATAACATAATCCACTACGTGGATTCTTCCAAGTTTATATCAAATTGTCAAAACTTCAGTCTGAAGAACTTCAGAAAAGGAGTCCAAGTCAGGCTAATGGGAAAAATATAAACTTCAGTTTGGAGAATTATGATTATGTATGACAGGTTACTAGGAGTACTTAAATCTGACAGCTGGGCACAGACACCATTTGAATTCCTAGACACAAGGGTGAATCTTTTCTTATTAATTCCCAAACATTTCAAAGTTTTTGCTTGTTTGTTTGTTTGTTTTTTACTGGTCAGGAAGTACAACTTTCCTTTTGTTACGTCTGATTAGAATACCATAAGCCAAGGGCTAGGGTTGTTTTTCCAAGACTGTTTTTTAAATACTGTTTCCATAACATCAACTTCAGTTCCTAAAACCAGATTTTATGCACATTATTCTCCAGTATGACATTTCAAAGCCTCGGTAATGTAACCAATGTTCCCAATTATGTCTTGTTACAACAAGAACAGATTCTTATTGAACTTATGCCAATAGCTAATTGCCATGAAAATATGAATATTCAATAAGACTTTCTAAATCCTAAAGGCATGGAGTAGGAAGGAGAAAATATAAGTGTTTAATTTCTGTTTGCAACAGTGTAGTATTATAAGAGAGCAAAGTATCTGTATATCTGGAGAGAAAAATGATCCAACTAGTGTGTTCCAAACTGCCACACCCAATGTTGATTCAACATTGTCAGAAAACAATCACTGCATTGATGGTCTGCATTTCCTGCTCAGGTCAGAAGTACATTCTCAAGATTTTATGAGCCATGTCATGAAAAAGCACAGTAGTCCTGATATTAGTGGTGAATACTTACAGAAGATCATAGCAGGGTAGAAGCTTTAGACTGTCCATGATTAAAATTTTCATGGGAATTACTAAGGAAAAAAGTTATAAGACTTCTCGCCTATAATTTTAATAATCATAATGGCTAAAATCATAAAAAAATGTGTTTAAAGGATTATTCATCTTTCTTTATTAAAAAAGATTTTTCCCTCACAGTGACTATGGAGAATTTATAAAAGTTGCCATTAAATATCCTCATTAGGACCTGTATATAAATCCTTTCAAACACAAGGTTTGTTTTTAAAAATTACTTTTAACAGATATACATGCTAATAGGCATGACATTTTCAAAACCTTCTATATGTTAGTGTACACATGATATCCAAAGTTTCCCCAAAATATTACTTTATTTTCTGTCACATAAAAATGCTTTGACTTTTTACCAAGATCTTCATAGAAGTCATCGGCTCCCCTCAATTTATCCATGTTTCTGTGAGACAAAATTTCCCAAAACTGAGATTTCTGGGAAGATGTGCTGGGTAGTGCCTTCCTGAGATACAGCTTAGAGAAACGAGAGTGGAGACAAAGCTGAGGCTACTGTAGCCACCGCAGCTAGATCTACTAGGAGTTCAAGAGCTGACAGGAGCTTTCACAGTGTCTCAAAGATCAAAGAGTTGGGCGACATATTTGTTGCCATAGCAATCATTATTGATGTCCACTGGAAAAGAGAATAACCTTGCAAGAGGCACAGTAACAAATTTTGGAAGCCCCTGATCAGAACACTACAAAACAAGGAATATTAGGCACCAGGAAATCTCCAAGTCATCCCAGAATTGGACTGAGCATTCCCTTTGATTCTTGACCTTGGACCTACCTTTTCTTAAATAGCTGTTTTCTAAGTTTTATTAACCATTTTTGATAACTGCAATATATATTACTATATAATGTAAAAATAAACTTCCTGTACACTGTTACATTTTTGTTGTTTCTTTTTTTAAGGTGAAAATTTGGAGTGATGTTGAGAGTCTCATCCATTATTGTGTCAATAGATCCAGAAAACAGACTGGCATAGAACAGTACTCCATACATACTAAATGTGTAAAGCAGTGAGCTCTGAGTGCTTACCTCATCTTTTTCTGTTCTTTGTTTGCACGATGTTTCTTTGCATGGCATCTGGCAGCAAAATATATTTGAATGGAAAATAATTCCTGCTGTAAGGATATCCATTTTTAATTACAGCCTATACTTGTCATAAATTTTAAGCATTCCTTAAAAATCCCCACTCATATTTTAAAAATAAATCCTTGATTCAATAAAAAAAAAAAAAATCTCCATGTCTGTTCAGCTTTCAGCTATGCAATTACCAACCTGCTCTTGAGGACACACAGACCCAGGGAACACAGTCTTGAAAATATTTTCAATCTCTTATCTCTTTCAGGATGTTCTAATTTTCTGGCTTTCTTGGTACAATTACAAATTTCCCTCAGAGCATTGATAACTTATCTGAAATTGAGTAGCATTTATATCTTCTTAGGGAAGTGTTTACTTTTAATCTTCTCCAAAGATTTTACTTCTTGCTGCTGAATCACTGGTGATAAATAGTCACAGCGGTGGTTATTTCTGGTTTTTAATCAACCTGCAGAGTTTTAATGTCTTTCTTCTGTTTTAAATATGTTTTACTTTTCTCATTTATCTTCCCTTATGTAATTACTTATAACTTGGGGACTCTGTTTCTTTCGCAGACCACGGTGCCTGCTGAGTCATTTGAGTTCTATGGGGCTCATAAAGCAATTCTTTGTTATCTCAGTGATGGCAACACAAACTAGTCATTAACAATTTCTTCTACTTTATTGAAGTGGCATCTACACTTTTGTAGATCATTATAACATTTCTACCAATATTCTACACTCCACACAAAATAATTTTACAAACATTTTTAACTTACAAAAGAAAAATTTATCAGGCAATTGTCTATAATCAAGCCACAAAAACAAACAGGAGTCAAATGCAGCTTACCAATAACACGTATGCTATTGCAATGCCACACAAGTATGGCTTTCCTTCTTCAGCTGACACTCTCAAACCATAACTCTATTGACCCTGTAATTTCTATAACTTTGCCTAAATATGTGATTAGAACAAACAAAATAGTATTGTGAGGATTTTGAATTAATTTCTGTAATGTTAACAAGTGAGAAGTCCTTTCTGCAGTGTGACTATGATTGAATGTAGGAAGACCATTTTAGATTTTTAAGGGAAGTCTTCTAAAGTGAAAAGCATTTTTATAAATGCATCTACATTCATTTCCCAGACTGTAAACAAATGTCTTGAAACTAAGAAAATATGGTTGACCAATATGAAGTACCTTAGCAATCCACCAATCATAGATGATCTTGATTATCAACTTAATGAGATTTAGAATCCACTAGGAGACTGAACCCCAGACATATCTTTGAGAAAGTTTCAAGAAAGCTTCAACTCAAGTGAGAAGAACTACCCTGAATATGGGTGGCACCCACTCTGAAGAAAGGAAAGAAATTCATCTGAGGACTAGCAGCCATCTTTATATGCTTCCTGACTGCAGATGCAATGTACCCAAGGCACCTCAGGCTCCTACTGCCATGATGTCCCCATCATGACCAACAGTACTCTCTGAAAACAAGAGAGAGTTTGAGGTCACCCAGACACTTTCTTCTTTTCTTCTTTTTTTTTTTTTAATTTTTAATGTTGTATTTCTTTTATTTTTAATTCATTTTATTTATTTTCATGTGTATGAGAGTTTGGCCTGACTGTTTGGGCATCTGTTCATCACTTACATGTCTGGTGCCCAAGGAGATCAGAAGAGGACCAGAATTACAGACAGCTTGAAGCTACTGTGTAAGACCTGGAAATCAAACTTGTGTTCTGTAGAATAGCACACAGTGCTTTACTGGCTGAGCTATCTCACCAGCCCCACAAAACTTTCTTCTTTAAGTTACTTTTATGAAATATTGTGTCTCAACCATGAGAAAAATGTAACTACACATTTCATCATAACACTGGAGGAAAAAATACATTTTTGATACTTCATTTACATTTCAAAAGTTTTCCCCTTTCCAGGTCTCCCCCTTGGAAACCCCATATTCTATCCCCTCTCCCCATGGCTCTATGACGGTATTCCCCCACCCACCCTCTCCCGTCTTCCTTCCTTTGCATTCTGCTATACTTGGGCATCTAACATTCATAGACCCAAGGGCCTCTCCTCCCACTGATGGCCAACAAGGCCCTCCTCTGCCACATATGTGACCAGTAGCATGGGTCCCTCCATGTGTATTCTTTGGTTGGTGGTCTAGTCTCTGTGAGCACTGGGGGGCCTGACCAGTTGACACTATTGCTCCCTCCATGGGGCTGCCAACTCCCTCAGCTCCTTCAGTCCCTTCTCCAACTCCTCCATCTGGGACCCCACACTCAGTCCAACAGTTGCTGTGAATTGAATCTTGAGTATTCCTGACTTTTGGGCTAATATCTACTTATTAGTGGGTATGTACCTTGTTCGTTCTTTTGTGACTGAGTTACCTCACTCAGGAAGATATTTTCAAGTTCCATCCATTTGCCTGCGAATTTCATGAAGTCATTGATTTTAATAGCTGAGTAGTATTCCATTGTGTGTATCCATTCCTCTGTTGAGGGACATCTGGGTTGTTTCCACCTTCTGGCTATTATAAATATGGCTGCTATGAACATAGTAGAGCTTGTATCTTTATTACTGGAGCATCTTCTGGGTATATGCCCAGGAGTGGTATAGCTGGATCCTCAGGTAGCATTATGTCCAATTTTCTGAGGGTCTGCCAAACTGATTTCCAGAGAGGTTGTATCAGCTTGCAATCCCACCAGCAATGGAGGAGTGTTCCTCTTTCTCCACATCCTTGCCAACATCTGCTGTCACCTGAGTTTTTTATCTTAGCCATTCTGACTGATGTGAGGTAGAATCTCAGGGTTGTTTTGATTTGCATTTCCCTAATGACTAAGGATGTTGAACATTTCTTTAGGTGCTTCTCAGCCCTATGAATTTCCTCAGTTGAGAATTCTCTGTTTAGCTCTGTTCCCCATTTTTTGATAGGGTTATCCAGAGAACAAAAAAAAATACATTTTTAAAAATGATTTTATGAGTTGCATTGTATTCAAAAACAACTTTTCGCTATCGTTTTCTAAACTCCTGCATAGAATCACTCTTATGTCTCAGCTGTCTATAAGCCTTTGCTCAATAAGCAATATTTCTTTAAATGATGAAAGGTTCCAACTTAAGCAAAATACTATATTAAAAGCAAAATAAAGCATTTGAATTTTGATTGGCACAAGGAATTTTCAGGTTTATGTGGAAGAAATTAAATGAAAGTAAAAAATCATATTAGGTAGTAAATTGTTGTCATCTCATTGCAATTTACTTTGAACATTTATAGTATATAGTGATAGTGGAAGATAGTAGAGCTAAGTAATGCATGGGTTCTACCTATAATCCTAGTTTTCAGGATACTGGAGGAGGAGGATTGCTTTAAACTCAAGGTAAACCTGAGTTGCATAACTCAGGCTATAACATGAGACCCTGTCTCAAAAACAAAAGCAAAGCAAACTACGTAAACAGACAAGAGAACGTGGAACTAAATGCAAACAGATTATATTCAGTCTGAAATAAACACTAGGTTCCTGATGTACTTTTCAAGCATCCTAAAACTGTGGGAAAGGGATCCATTGTTTCCAAAGGTTTATTGAGAATATAACTCTTTTGAAAGAATACTGATTATCAGTTTATATTACTCAAAACCTTGAAATTGAATGGAAAGTTTAACTATGTCAACTGAAACTATAAAGTTCATTTGGAGTATAATATATGTGAGAGAAAAATATTTCTCAGCATAAAACCACTCTAATACTTTATGAAGATGGAGTTTTAATCCTATATGATATTTTAATCTATAATAGAAAATAAACTAATATTTTGTATATGATTCCAAATTATTTCCTTATGTATAAATAATTCATGTAAACTGATAAGCAAAATAGCTAACCTTATACATAAATACTTTCAAAATCTTTATGGTCAATTAATAGGCACAGAAAAGAATCTAACTCACATTAATCATGGAAATGTAAATAAAGCATGGCACAGCTTAGCTGCCAGAGTAGTACAGTACTGATTATTGTTACTTTTGCCTCAGTAGCATCAAAAGGTAGCGCATAAGACAACAAACTATGAGCTTCCATATGCTCCCTGATGATCAGGCAACAGGCAACTTCCTGTACTTATAAATAGTGGATCTGTCTGCATCTCCTCCATTACTTCTGAAGAAATAAAGTCAACTTCAAGACAGAGTCCCCCTGAGATGGAGACTATTGGAAGGAACGGTAAAGAATATCTATACTGTGCATAATATAGATTCACATTCATAGACATATCCAATGCTTACAATCTTATGATTTCAGTCAGAATGTAGACATCCTGATTATCTTCATTTATTATATATTATGAAGGTATTATCATAAGTAAATTCATGCATTTCTTTGCAGGTATAATCCAAATACGGCCCTTGCATGTGAATTTAGTTTTCTCTTCTTGCTTTCTTTTCATCTTTTATATATATCATTGAAACATAAAGTAAAGATTATGTGTATATTTTTAATAGATTATTTTATTTTCGAGGTTGCATTTTCACCACTATCTTTGGTTCTCAGTTGCTTGAATGTGTCACAAAAGAATGAGTCACCTTAAAAGGAGATTTTTGGATTTTAAGCACAATGTCTGTATGTCTAGGGTAAAAAATAAAAAGAAGGAAATCATTTCGAAAAAACCAGATGAGTAAGTTAGCATAGCCAAAGGGCAGTAGCATCTGATGTGGTGATGGCATTTGCATGCTTTGTGTATTAATGTAGTTTCCATAGCAGCTACCACATCACATGATAGTTCAAAGTAATTCCTAATTGTCAAGAAATATTAAAGGGAAACACACTTAACTCTGATAAAAATCTTAAAATCAAGGAAATGCTTTGGAGGAGCAGTCTTTGAGTCAGACAGAAGCACCTTCCAGATCTCTTTCCTAACTCATAAAACAAGAGTAAAATCATTTCCAGTCCACTTTACTGGATCAGTGGATGTCACCAGGCTTTGGAAAAGAGTGACATGATGTGTATCACTAACACCCAGCATCACAGTATGTTATAACTAGAAAATGTCCAGATTGTTATACTTTGTCCCTTTATCAGTGAAAAAAACAATGCTGCATTTGCTCCCAGGGCCACAATAGCTTACAACTACGGTGACCATGAAAGCCTGTGTCATACAGCTCCATACCCAGCTCCCTATGTTACATTTGGGTGTCACTGGCACTAAGTTTACGCGGCAAACAACTTCAGAAAATAACGATTTTTTTATGTTCACAGTTTCAGAGACTTTAGTCTGTGCTCAGCAGGCCTGGAGCAAGTCAAAAACACTGGCAAATAACAGAGGAAATAACAGAGAAAAGATACTCCCATCATAGAAGTCAGGAAGCAAAACACCAAAGGAGGGAGCTGGGAACAAATTGAGTCCCTCAAAGATCTGACAAATGATGCATCTCCTCGGCCAAGGCCTGCCTCTTAATGGTCCATTCTGCTATGAAGAACACTCAAGGATTAAAGTTTTAACAAATGCACCTTTGAGAGAGTTTTATGTCCAACCCATAAAAACATGTTCCATGTCCCCATGGTGAACTCCATCAGTGTGTAGTCAGCCACCTGTGACTTCCTTCTACCCCACAGTGGCTCTCTTCACTCCGGTCTTCAGAAGACAGAGTATTCAGTATGTGCCCGTTGCAGTCTCCAACTTCAAGTTGTTCTTTCTCATGACTAGGTGCCTGTCTGGGAATCCCACGTGAGCTACAGCACACTCTTAAGTTCTCCTCACCTTTTATAGTATTTCACATTCACCTTTGCTACAATACAAATTTATCATAAAAATTGAACATGATAAAAGTGTATAGGGGTTATGGAAATTGAAATGAGAAAAAGTTGTCTTCTGAAGTAGTTTTAATCTGATCATTCCTAATGTAAATGATATCAAAATAGCCATTGGTTTTTAGTGTATATGGATTTTTCTAGTTTGGGGATGCTTGGGTATACATTAAAGTTAATCCTCAGATATACTTCTCTTGAGAAAGCATTTTTTTTCTGTCTTGCTAAAAAAAAAAATGATGTTCAGAGATATTAACCTCTTCATGATGATACGAATATAGGGGCCACATTTTAAATTTAGGCTTTGTTTCTCTGGTTTTGTTTTTTAGTTAGTTTCTTTTTCTGTTACTTCATGACACACATTGTCATCAAAAGAGTTTGTCTTGGACAAGTTATGTCTTGTCCATAGTCCCAGTGTCATATGCCTTTTGGCAAATGACACCTGACTCAGAAACCAAGGTAGGTTTTTGTCTTGTAGGACTTTGCTCCTATGGTAAACAAACAATGGATTTGGTTGCCAGGAGCAAGGTCCTGACTTGAACAGTTATGAAGGAGCCAAGGGAAGATTAGAAGCAAGGATAAAATCCAAAATGCTAAGGAGAAACAAGGAGACCGGGTGATAGTCATCCACATTCAGCTATAGAATCTCAAAGAACACTCTGTGTTTACTGTTCACTTTCATTCATCTATCATATAATATCCAGAAGTGACGATAAAATAATCTAATTTAGGATTACATCACAGAATTCTCACAGTAAATTGAAATTATCATGAGTCAAAATATGCATCTAATACTACCAACCTATTGAAAATCATAACTTGACCCAGACTTACTTAACCTTACTAAGAAAACTTCAGTTAACCTAATGTGAGTTAATGTAATGTAATTCAAGGCTATATTATAATAAGGTGAATGTCATATAAAACTTACTGAAAATTATACTGAAAATGAAGAATTGTATGGCTTATACTATTTTAAAGTAAAAAACTCATCCCTTAGGGATCTTCTATATCCTTACTAGCGTTCACCTGTATGTTACTATTACTTAGCATAATATTTAGTGTATAGAGAATGACTAGGGATTCATATTCTGAATGAAGAAAGATATGAATGTTGGTTACAAAAAAGTACATGATCGAAAATTAAAAGTGGTCACCTCTGAAAATATAGTTATCAGATATCAGTATTAGATTGGCATTTTCCTATATAGTTATCAGATATCAGTATTAGATTGGCATTTTCCTATATAGTTATCAGATATCAGTATTAGATTGGCATTTTCCTCCATATCTCTTCATATCCCTGTTCATTTTGAATGTGCTTGGTTTATCTGTTGCACTTTAGAGAAGAAAGATGAAAGCTGGAGTCCTGGGGTACAAATAGGTTTATAAAATAGTTCTCTTAATTTATTAGCTTATCTAGTGCATAAAATTATTATCAGAGTTCTATATTGAACATGTAATACACAAAACTTGATGCATAAATATAAATATATCATTTCAATGAACTTTTCTCATCTGGCCTTATGGTGCTCCTTCCAAGAGCAAAAGACCACCTTATAAGACCCCCAATATTAGAATGAGCAGCAGCCTTCTTTTGAATTGTTGTCCAGAGATGTCAAAGAGACTCCTAAAATATACAGCCTATCGCTGTTGCCCTCGGTTATCAGTCAAAAATAGAAAGTAAATCCATTTTGCTGAAGAAGTCAGGCATTTCAGAAAGAGAACCCAGAGACCCCTGAGCTTGGATGACCTTAGTACACCCTTCCTGAGTACTACCTTTTGCAGTACCAGAAGGTAACATGCAGGCTTCCAAAGATGGGAAGTAATCAATAATTTCACCCAGCTATACACCCATAAACCACAACAGTAACCAGCACAGCACAATAACCCTAAGAGTGCAGTAGTGAGTTGCATGCCATGGTTGTAACCAACAGATCTTTAATTGGGTTTACAATCTGCTCAACAAGAGGAAAACCATACTTGGTGTTGAAACCTAGCTAACTATTCAGTCTAGTGAAGTTCATGGTACTTGGAGAAGAGCTTACATCTTCTTCCACAGGCACAAGGCCCAGAGAGCTAACTGGAAATGGAGTGAACTATTAAAATCTTAAAGCCCACCCGAAGTGGCATTCCTACAATAAGGCCACAGCTCCTCCCCACACCTATTAAACCTTCCCATATTATTCCACAAACTGGAGACCAAGTGTCCAAATATATGAAGCTATAGTGACCATTTTCATTCAAACCACCACATTTGGGATCATAAATATAGGGGAACATTCTAGATTGCTAGCTCCATATTACTAGTTTCAATATCTAATGCTTATCTAGATTTAGGTAGACAAATGGATATACAGATACACGATAGATATATGATAGATAGATTAGATAGAAAATAGATAGGTAGAGGATGATGATAGATTGATGATAGATAGATAGATAGACAGATAGGTGATAGATAGATACTTGATGGATGGATGGATCCATCCATCTAGACAGGTTCTTCTAGTACCACATCATTTTCTTGTTTAATACCTTAAAAGGCAGCACTAAGTAGCCATCACTCTGAGCTAGTATTCCCATGCTAGTATTATGCACCTGGAAGAAGTCAGTAAGTTGTCTCTCAGTTATTTAAATTCATTATTTTGCATAGATATAATATTATTATTAAAAGTTGATAACACCACTCCAACTTCTTCACATTATCATTTACCCATCTTTATTAGGAAGATCTCATACCAATATTTGCATTATAAGAACTTCAACTCTAGTAAGGGAGTGTTCATGAAGTTTTCAGTCCACCAGTTTTACTAGTGGCAGCTATGAGACCCAGATGACATCAGATTACCCAACCTGCTTGACAGTAAAGTCTTTCAAGGTCAGTTCTCAATCAATATTTTTTAGTTAACAAACTCACTCAAATAATAACATTAATTTGTTCTCCCTTGTTAACTTTTATCATTCTCTAAAGTATGCATTGAGAACACAAAGCCTGAGGCTAGAGAAATAGCTCAGCAATTGAGAGCATTCACTACTCTTGTAGGATTCATGTTGGACAGATCATGACTGCTCATAACTTCCACTCCATCAGATTTAACATCTTTGGTCTCTGCAGGCATACACACACACACACGTACATGCACACACACACACATGCACACTGTCACATACAACTAAAAGATATTTTCTATAAAGCTTACAAAAGTACACTATATCTAGTTAATCTTATCCTATCTTACTATAGTATAATCATTGAGCAAAAAAAAATCACGATTTTGTTCTTCGTCAAAGACAGAAATGGCATGACAAATGAACGTGGCAAGTCTTAGAAAACCACTCAGATAATACTGACAGACCCAAGGATGCCTGGGTCATAAGTATTGGATTTATGTTTGCAACCAGTACATTTATATTTATACAAGAATGGAATCAATTACCTGATACTCATATTATTTTCAAGAAGTGCTCCCACTTCTTGCTTTTTTTTCTGCACTCCCTTAATCAAGTAATCAGACAAATTATGCTTTTTAAGCAATAACTCATTCTCTTTGGTCTAATTCTGAGTCTTCTGAGCTTTCAGTAAATGCTGATGAGAGACGGTGAATATGAGCATAGGGAGATATAGGTCATGGAGTCTAGATACAGGAACACAGTCTCCCTACATGTAGTTTTGTAACTATTTATTCTTTGATCCTTAGTTTCATTGCCTTAAAGAATAGCTAATGATACAACCAAGGGTTATTGTGAGATTAAATTTAATACTACAAGTAAAGTGCTTTAGAAATGTTTGGCAGGAAAGGACCACTCAAGAAATGCTAGCAGTTATATACAGTCCATTCACTGACAATTTCCTCTTCATAGATAAGAAGCAAGTGACAAATTCTGAGCACTGTTTTATGAACACAACATGCATCTGAGTCTCAGCTCCATCTCAAATGAATGACTTGGTCCAGTACATTGGCATCTCTCTTTCCACTAATTTATTTTGTAAATAATGATCACAGTATTTGTTAGTTTACATAATTGTGTGGAGTTTAGCTAAGTCAATATATATACATTCCTAAGATAGTATTTCTCATGTTGTTATCACACTGTATGTATTTATTTATTATTATAAATCTTACATATACTAAAATTGTAATGTGGTTATATTAATCTAAGACTTACTTAAATGTGAAATTCAAAAGGTGTGTTAGCTATTTTCACTATTTGAATCAAAATGCCTTTCCTCTTTCTGTACAAAAAAAAATTGTTCTGTCTGACAGAAAATGGTTTGAGATGATAATAACTATAAGTTACACATTATCTCCAAAACTGTACTGTTGAATTACCACATTTGTTTTTAGGCGACTGTGTTAAATTAACTGAATAATACAGAAACCTCTCTACCTCCTAACCCTTACCCAAATTCTCCACAGATTTGTGGGTTAATACATAAATGAGATTTGATTAAATTTCCAAAGCAAACAAATCTCATGATATTTATTGCCCCAACAACTATTCCTCCAGGTGGACATTTTCAGGCACACTAATGGACAATTCCTTATAACAAAGGGTCTGAAACCCTTGGCCACTGAGAGCAACTCACTGTTGAGAAACCAACTATACCTATATTATTTTCACAATCTACTATTCTAAGATGAAAGATTGTGCTCCAAAACTAAGTTGATTCTGTTTGGGAACACTCTGCTGCCTGTGGATTACAGTGAAGTAGTACTAAGAGAATGAGGTAACAGCTTTAATTTCCACGAGGATTCTCTTTGTTATACAGTTGCTGTGGCTGGTGTAACCTGGGCTTTCTCAAACAAAATGAATGTCACAGGATGTATCTCCCAAATAATGATAGTTACTCCACCTAGATCCCAGTGGTTTTAGGATGGGTGTAACCCAGCATGGTCATGAGACGCTCAATTATGTACACACACTTGGCAAGAGCCAGGAAAAGCTTCCCAGAGTTAAGGGCATGCCTGCTGCCACTTAAAAGATATTTTCTAAGTCAGCTTTCCATGGAAGCTGGAGTCTATCTACCGCCCTGAACACACAGCTCTGCGGCTTCCACTTCTTTAGAGAAGAGCAGCTGTCTCAGTGGCACAGGCCATTCAGTAACCACCCTGTGTCAGCTTGTTCGGAGTTAAAAGGTTGTGATACTTTGATTTTCTTTAAAGGTTGCTTATTTTTGTTTGTTTTATTTTTAAGATCTGTTTTGTCTTCTTGGCATTCATTTCATTACATTCTGTAGTAAAAAGATGACCATCTCTATGTCTGAAATCAGGCCAGAGGGCTCTTTCTAGAGGGGGGCTCTTTCTAGAGGGAGCAGAAAGGACAACTGCTGTACTAGGAGAAAGAAATGCTGAGATGGACTGACCATAACAAATTGATGGCTTCCTCATGCCTCTGCTCTCCCTCTGATGCCACTTGGATAGATGGTTCACTTCTACAAAAGCAGTGTCTCATAGGAACACAGACACACTCCTTCCTCAGAGTTCTACATCTTTAAAGTCCAATGTGGCTGTGACATGATGTAACACTCTAGTGAATTCCCTTTAAAAAGAATTAATGTATGTACCTAGATTACTCATAGACTTCTACTCTGGAGAAACAATGGTACCAACTCAATATTGTATTTCCATTCTTTTTTGAATAAGCAAAGCTATGAATAAAATTAAAGGTAACCTCAAAAAATTAGAAACCGTAGCAACCATAATTATCACTGGGTATTTCATGTCAGGTGATCCAGATACTGCCAAATATTTCTGTGTAGATATGTGTGCCCCTACACACATACTCATGAATAGAATCAAACATACTCATATTCTACTTAGCTCATGGGCATTAACTATGATGGAGTCTGATCTTGAATTTGGAGAAACATAAATTGTTAGATCTTTATTTTTAACTTCCCCATAGCTTTAGATGAAAATGGAAAAGGCTATGTATTAAAACAAAAGACCAACCAAGCCAGGATCGTGTTAATGTACCCAACTGACCCAACTCTACTATTCTGTATAGTCACTTTTCTCTAAAATGCAGTAAATGCTCTCAAGAGAGAAAGAGAAAACAGAAAGGAGATAGAGAGAGAGAGAGAGAGAGAGAGAGAGAGAATAAAATGGTCAAATGCCAACAGAATTGTAAACTCATGTTAGATTCTTGGTGCCTGGATTCACAATCCATATCTTTGAGGATTTAATTTGTTGTTTTGCCTTTCCTTTATATGCTTTTGAGCATCTTGATGAAGATGCATTATGTGAAAACCTTGAAAGCTGCCATGGAACAACTTATTAATCTTGCCTGGAAAGATTGCCCCAGGAGGTGGAAACCTCAAGATCTTGGTTTGTAAACTATGGTTAAGAACCTCTTGATCAATGTTACAGCAAATACCAGATGCCTTGAATAGGTTTAAAAGGACTATCATGGTGTAGAAAAGGGAGAGTACCATGGATAGTCATAGACTTGCACTGAAGATGACACTGATGATTTATTCTAAGCCTACTTTTGGACTAGGTACAGTTGAGAAAGCAGGTTGTCTTGTTGTGCAATAAGAGTGTTGGTTTGGTCAAGATCCGCATCCAGAATCCTAAAGGTTCTGAGTATGGTGCAGCTGGACAGCATTGAACAGCTGGACATGGAAAGTTTTTGGCTAAGAGATACCGTGAAAATATTTGTTTATTACCTGAGCTGGGCCAATAACCTTCAGAAAATATACTTCCTCAGTATGACTCTAACCACATATATCTCTGAGTCACAAAACAAGTGGCATTTCTGAATATGTGCTGCTCATTTCCAAAGTCTGGGCAATCTCTGGAGATTTAAATGGCATTGTCTCTCTTAAAGGAAAACTGCACAAAATACTTATGACTTGCATTTGTGTGGAAACTCTCAAATTGACATCGAACCTGCTAAAGGAATCAGACTCAAAGTACCTGAGTATTCAAACTCTAGTCAGATGAAGTAACTGGGTTTGAAAACATCTGCCTGAGAGGGTTCAGTTCCAAATCCCTCTGAGCTCTTCCAGAGAGACAGGCACTTTCAGACCCTTCTTTTAGACCACCACAGGAGCACCGACTTCTCTAAGAAGTTCCATTGACCTGGAATGAGGGAGGCTCCCTGGCGTCAAAGCAGGTGACCTTAGCAGAAATGCCCAACAGTTGGGATATGGAACCTGAAGAGACCACCTCTAGTAGCCAGACAAGAGCTCCAGTGGAGGGATGGGGACACTAACTCTCCTGCGAAACTTTTGACCCAAAATTGGTCCTGTATAAAAGAAATGCAGGGACAAAAATGGAGCAGAAACTGCAAGAATGGCTGACCAGTGACTGACCCATTTAGAGACCCATCCCATGGACAGTCACCAATCCCTCACACTAGTACTGATGCTATGATGTTCTTGTAAACAGGAGCCTAGCATAACAGCCCTCTGAGAGGCTCTACTCAGAAGCTGACTGAGACACATGCAGATCCCCACAAACAGTGGACGGAGGCCTGGGACCTCTGTGGAACAGTTAGGGGAAGGACTGAAGGCTCTCAAGGAAATTGCAATCCTACAGGAAAACCAACAGTGTCAACTCGCTTGGACCCATGGGACCTTCCAGAGACCAAACCACCAACAAAAGAGCATGCACAGCCTGGTTCGAGGCCCCTGACACATATGTATCAGAGGGCTGTCATGTCTAGTCTCAGTGGGAGATGTACCAGGGTGAGGGGATAACTGAGGGAGGCTGCCCTTTCAGAGCCAAAGGGGACAGGGATAGGGGAAAAGTTCTGCTAGGGGTGATAGGGTGGGGCACTAACATTTGAGATGTAAATAAATAAAGTTTTGTCTCTACACTCTTAGTCCACTGTTCTTCTCCTTGATCTCTCTTAATAATAGGAGCAGAAATGATATTTTTAATTTAATTTTGTTTTTGTTTTAATATAGATTTTCACTATGTTTTCCAGGATAATATTGTACTCATCACACTCCTGCCTCAGCATCGAGTGTTCTGGGATCCCAGATATACTGCATCCTGCCTCAGAAAACAACATGGAGATCAGTAGAGGAAGAAACTTGTCTTAGTTTTCTTTCTGTTTCTATAATTCAACAATATCACCAAAAGGGAGGAAAGGGTTCATTTCAAATTACAGTATATAGTCCAATTTGAAGAGAAGTCAGTACATAAACTCAAGGCAGGAACCTGTAAACCTAAACAGAACTCAAGGGTAGAGAGGAGGTTTGCAATCCATGGCTTGTTTAGCTTTCTTTCTCATCCATCTCAGGATTACCTGCCTAGGGGTGGCACTGCCACAGTGAACAGGGCTTTCCTATGTCAATCATTAATTTTAAAATGCCCTACAGACAAAATGATAGAAACATTTTTTTTCGGTAGAAAGTCTTCTTCCAAATGATTCTAGCTTGTGTCCGATTGATAAAAACTATATTTGACACCTATATTTGAACAGCACCTGGAAAATCTAGAAGAAATAAATAAACTCCTGGGCACATGTCATTTATTACAAATAAATGAAGAATTGTCAACAACTTAATTAATCTATAATAATCAATGAGACTGACTCAGCAATTAATCCCAGAACCAGGTGATCTCAATGCTGAACTCTACCAAGGCATTAACGGGGCTAACACAAAAAGGAGTCGTTCTTTATTGTATAAAGACAAAGCTTCTCCACTGCAATGGGCTACTGCTTCTGTTCTCTGTGACATGCTGACTTGAACACCTTCTTGCACTAGTTCCTTGCTCCACATTGAAATAATGCTCAAGAGCTATCAGAGTTGTGTGTTTTAAATTTGTTAACACAACAACATCACCTATTAACTGCAGTTTCACATGGTGCTGATGACACTGCATGTCATTATTCTTATGGAAAACAAGCATGGCTGAAAAGAAGGTAGATGATTTATTAGGCTTTAATTCCTTATACTTAATGGTTTATTTCATTTTTTAGTTAAGCATTCATTCAAATTCTAATACTTTTACAATTTGTACAACTACTGGGCCTGGTGGTGCATGTCTTTAACCCCAGGACTTAGGAAGTAAAAGCAGGCCAATGACTTTCAGATCAGCCAGAGATACATAGTGAGATCATGTCTCAAATAAAATACAATGATATATCTACAATGTTATGTCCTTTGATTATGATCACACTTGTATTTCCTGTTACCACCACTATGACTGTAGCAGCTGTGACAGTATCTAGAAAATTCTCTGTATTATAATGAGCATAACTTTCCTCAGTTTTCTCATTTCTAAAAACAGAATATCTTTCCTGTGTCTTTAATTCAAAGATAAACCCTTAGCAGGTCTGAATCACTTGACTTATCAGTTTCCATTTCAAGTAGTAGAAATCGTGACTTTTTGTAAATTTGCCAATACATAGTGATCAAAGTTATTTGTCCAGAGTTCTCCCATGATGCTTGTACACTGCTGAGTTTAAATATTCTGTCAGCATCCTACTGCTATGTTGTGCAAGTTGTAGTAATGGTCATAATTATGAGATGCCCCGCCCAGCTATATAAAACAGCAAACTTGATTCCAGTTTGTGTGTATGAACAGTTGCATAATGTATTAGCAATAACATGCCCAAAATTCCAAGTGCAAATCAAGATTAAAGATCTTGGCCCAACATTCATTTTCTACAGCCACATTTAGTTTGAAGGTGAATATATAGAAAATGTGACCAGCCCTCTCACAAGATGTGACTAAAATCTACTCATTCCTATATGAAGTATATTGATTTCTCTTTATGATATTCAGAGAATGATCAATAAACAAATCACTTGCAAGTCTTAAATGGTGATTCTTTATGAAAATAAGGTTCTACACAAGAAATGAGATGGTTACTACACTGAGTTTAAGCACCTCAGTGCTTGTTATCTTTAGTACAGTCCAGGAAGCTTAGCAATAGTCTCATTAGTGTCAACTTAACCAGACTGCATCTGTTGACCATCTCGGGAGTGTGCTACCTTTCATGTATCTCTAACTGACAATAATTATGTCTCTGTCTTTCCATGATAAAAAAAAATAGTAATATTAGATAAAAAGCAATGGAGAAGAATGGTAGAAACAGAGGAGAAGGAACACAAAACCCCGAAATTTTTAGAAGTTTCTGTCAACACCACTGTAATGTCAATAAAAGATCATATTATTCAATCACTAAGTTGGACAGGATCATTATCGTGTATGACTGGATGACTCCTTCATGCATTTGTAAAAAGTCCTGTCAAGTTCTTTCTAAAAAGAAAGAGGCTGATACTTGAAGATTTCGCTAAAAAATGAGAACTCTGGCTCAGTCTTTAACCAAGTTTATCAGAATCTGTGTTAATCTATTGGTAGCTTATAAAAGTCTAGACACTTGTAAACTATACAAAAAAATTTAGAGAAAATAGTTACTGGCTTGATAAAATCCTATTGTGCACAGGACCTGTAGTTTCAGCAGTTGTTCTTGGAGATGCTGGGTAAGGAAAATGTAGGAGAAGAGAGGGGAGGGGAAGGGGAAGAAGGAGGAAAGGGACCATAAAAGAGACAAACTTTCTAATGAAACTTCAAGTCTCATACTGCCTCACTTTATCAAAACCTATAGTTTTTAGAAGATCTCTTACCATTCAGAGTCAAATTTTCCTTTCTGAGTCTCACTCAATGCTCCTAAGGCTTTTCCCTAGAACTATTCAAAACATTTTCATCTTTAAAAGTTAAAACTTTACTACACAAAGATTTATATCATTGCCTTCTGGGTCCTCTGCTTCATGTGTAACAGTACACATGAAGTATTCAAAGGACATTGATTTTGCCAGAAAGGTTTTAGAAATATGACCACTAGTGTAATTGTCTCAGCAGAGCCATGATTATCCATTCTGAGCAGAGACAACAAAGCTTTATCATTGATAAAGCAAACTGTCTGAGAATGACCCATATGTGGACAAAGTCTGTGGAGTAGACATGGTGTATATGTACTCATAAGCATATATACACAGACCCATACACATCTATGCACATATACCTTTCTTTATGTATGTAGAGAGAAATATATAATATTTTAAAGATAAAGTATGATCTCCTGATGGAATGTCTTTATATTGACTCATCAGTGTTTAACATAGTTAATAAATATCTATAATGTGTTATTATTGTTATTAGTAACAGAAAATTTATATTATTCTCACAACCTAACCCTAATTAAGAATCAAGTAAATAAGGAACTATTTCTAAAAAAAAAAATTACAAAATATTTGCACTCATTCAGATTGCTATAATTTTTGCTGAAGTTTCTGGTCATTCTTCTTGATTTGTCTTGACACTTGGATTGTTAGTTACTTAAATTTTGTTATTCTTTTGCTTTATTTCTCCATATTCTCCTTGATACTGATTTTAAAGTTAAGCTTTTAAAACTGTGCACACTCTAATAATTTTTCTTATACATGCTACTATATTTCTTCAGCAAATGTTAGATACCTATAATCAATGGTCAAGTGCTTGATATGTAAAAGAGAATGGCCTTGGTGTATTTGTTTTTGTGGATCTTTAAGAGACAGAAAGAAGGGAAACTATCCCATTGCTTATTGATTTTGGCTGCATCAAGGTAAAAAAAAAATTCAAGGTCCGTAAAATTTAGAAGCAAAATCAAAAGCATGAGCTTCCATTGTTCAAAAAATATGCTATTAATATGCATTCCTCAAAATAATATCTTTCAGAGCAGTAATTTTTTTCAGTAACATAATTATATCTGTGTTTTTTTCATTTTCTGCTTTGGAAATGGCTTAGGGTGTATGCTGAGTGAGGATATACTACACCCTTTGATCTGGCTGCTGCTGGGTCAATTGGCTGACATAGTAAAGAACAGAATGACATGAGTCTTCAAATAACTTGAAATTGAATTTCATCTTAAAGAGAATGGTCTAACTTCAGGAGAAGGCCACAAAAAGTATGGGGCTTATTATCTCTTTTTTATTTCTTGTCTTGCCCAACAAAGATAAATGATAGAGCACTCTAATGCTTATGAAACTCAATTAACCAAAGGAATTTCCTCATTCTTATTCTTATCCATGAAAAGGATGCAACATACACAAAATATATATACACACATGAGAAGAGAAAAGCAACAATGAGAACGGTCTCAAAATCTTTACTGTTATGCAATTACTGCTGCACATGATTGCTCCATACAAACTGCTCAATATATGAAAAGGCAGAGTACTCAAGCAACACGTTTAATTTTTTGTCTTTGAGGTTGGCATGTCAATAACTAATTCTTTCAGTGATGTAAAAATCGCATTAAGTTGATTCCTAGTTAGCTATCAACTTCCTTATTTTTTCTGTTAGTATTTTCATATACAAATCTCTATGTTTTTGCTTTCCTTTCAATCAACAGTATTTGTGGGTACAATATGGAGTGAAATGATCCATAATTGTGGCCTATAGTGTGACATTTCAATGTTTCAATGATCAAATCCAAATGTTTTGGGTATCCATCCCCTTGAACGTTTATCAGCCCTTTATGATGAGATCAAAATTATCTTTTCTATTTATTCTGAGATACACAATATTGTTAATTCTATCCCCACTATTACATACCAGATCATTTCTTTATTAAAGATATGCTCTTACTGACCAGTCTATCCCCATGCCATGCTCCCTAGTCTTCAACCTCTGGGCAACACAATCCTACTGTGTGCAGTTGTAAGATTTCCTCCATTAAATCTGATGAGTGGGTGAGACCACATTATGTTGTCTTTCTTGTGTATCTATAGGATTCTCAAGTTCTCTTGAGGCTGATACAATGACAGAATTTTGTCCATTTTAGTTGCTGAATAATATTCCATTGTGTATATGAAGCACATTTTCTTTTTTTTTTTTATTTACTTATACATACATAGGCTGGTTGAATGAATGTTTAATCAAGGATCTTCTACTGGCTATAATTTTTATTCTTTAACAAAAATTCCAACATCTTTTCTACAACAGCTATTCTGACTGACATTTCTATCCATCCACATGGCTTCATACCCTTACCAGTGTTTTTCTTTTGTCCTTTTGATGTCAGTTGCTCTAACAGTGAAGATGTCTCACTTGACTTTGGCATGCATTCCCTGGTATGTAGTGATGGTGAGCATTTTACAAATATCTCTTTGATAAGTATCTGAATATTGTATCTAAATTTCAGAAATATCTAGTCTTTTGTCTATTCTGTAGCTTTTAAAAAATCTAATTTGGCTTCTCTTGTCTGAGATTTTTAGCTAATTCAATAAAACTCTGCCTATACTAACATTCATTTTTAACAATGATTTTGTCATTTTACATTTAAGTCTTCAACTCGTTTGGAATTTATTTTTGTCACTAGTGTGAGACAAGCCCTACTTTCATTCTCCTTTTCTAGACACACTAGTTTTTCCAACATACAGTTTTTTCCCAATGTGTGTTCCTGGCAACTTTGTCAAAAAAATCAGTTTCTTGAAAGAATATGCCTTTGTTTTTGAAAATACAAAATTACTGGATGATGTAGGTGAAAAGCCAGTTATTTTAACACATTGGTGAAAACAAAAGCCAAAACACCATTTTTTATTTTTTGAAGAAAACATCATTTATCAGTAAGTACATAGCATGTGTAGTATTTTGTGACTTAGTTACCTCACTCAGAATGATATTTGCTAGATCCATCCATTTGCCTGCAAATTTCATGAAATCATTGTTTTTAATAGCTGAGTAGTATTCCATTGTGCAAATGTATGGCAATTTCTTTATCCATTCTTCTATTGAGGGACATCTGAATTGTTTCCAGCTCTGGCTATTATAAATAAGGCTTCTATGAACATAATGGATCATGTGTCCTTGTTATATGTTGGAGCATCTTCTGGGTATATACTTGGGAGTGGTATAGCTGGGTCCTCAGGTAATAGTATATCCAATTTTCTGGGGATCCACCAGGCTTATTTCCAGAGTGGTTGGACCAGATTGCAATCCCATCAGCAATGGTGGACAGTTCCTCTTTCTCCACATCCTCGCCAGCATCTGCTGTCACCTGAGTTTTTGTCTTAGCCATTCTGACTGGCGTGAGGTGGATCTCAGGGTTGTTTTGATTTGCATTTCACTGATGACTAAGGATGTTGTACATTTCTTTAGGTGCTTCTTATCCATTCGAGTTTTCTCAGTCAAGAATTCTCTATTTAGCTCTGTTCCCCATTTTTAAAATAGGGTTATTTGGTTCCCTGGAGTCTAACTTCTTGAGTTCCTTGTATATATTAGATATTAGCCCTCTATCAGATGTAGGATTGGTAAAGATCTTTTCCCAATCTGTTGGTTGTCATTTTGTTCTATTGACAGAGTCCTTTGTCTTACAGAAGCTTTGCAATTTTATGAGATTCCATTTGTCAATTCTTGATCTTAGAACATAAGCCATTGGTGTTCTGTTCAGGAACTTGTCCCTTGTGCATCTGGCTTTATGTGGAGGTTCTTGATCCACTTGGACTTGAGCTTTATACAGGGAGATAAGAACCATTCAATTTACATTCTTATTGTTGCTGTCTTTTTTCTACTGGATGGTTTTAACTCCTTTGTCAAAGATCAAGTGACCATTGGTGTGGGGGTTCATTTCTAGGTCTTCAATTCTATTCAATTTATCTACCTTCCTATCACTGTACCAATACCATGCAGTTTTATCACTATAGTTCTGTAGTACAGCTTGAGGTCAGGGATGCTGATTCCCCCAGAAGTTCTTTTATTGTTGAGAATAGTTTTTGCTATCCTGGGTTTTTTGTTGTCCCAAATGAATTTGCGAATTACTCTTTCAAACTCTTTGAAGTATTGAGTTGGAATTTTGACTGGGATTACATTGAATCCACCAAGATATTTAATATATTTTGTGACTATAGTGAAAAGTGACATTTCCCTAAAGTCAAAACTGATCTGCTCCCTACTGAATGAAAAATGGGTCATACAGACACCAAAACCTAAATGTTAGTGTTTTAGAACAGAATGAACATTAAAACAAAACATGCTCAGTGCTATGGGCTACAATGAAGGCTGTTCAAAGAGGTAAAGTTCATACCACAATTGCCTACCAAAAAAACCAAAAACCAAAACAAAAAAACAAACCAACCAAACAAACAAACAAAAAACCCTGGAGCAAATTCATAATCCCATATTAGTAACTTAGTAATGGTAAAAGAATTATCAAACTCAGGGCCAAAATAAATGTAATAGAAATCAACAAAAATACCAAAGAATTGTTGAAATAAGGAGTTGGTATTTTCAAAAGCAAAGAAGATTTGACAAATTCTTAGACAAATTAACTAAAAGACACGTAGAAAATATTCAAATTAATAAAATTAGGGATAAAAATGGGGTGAGGACATCCAGAGAATTATCAGGTCATACTTTAAAAATCATCACCCTGAGTGAGGTAACACAGACCAAGAAAGACATATATGATATGCATTTGTTTGTCTGTGGATATTAGCTGTTAAGTCAATGATTGCTAAGCTTCCTATAATCTGTAGAATCCTGGAGGTTAGGTACAGAATAAAGGGCTTGGAGGACAGATAAATCTCCAAAGCAAAGGTAAATAGGATAATTATTGATAGATGCGGAGGGGACTGGATGGGAGGGTCAAGTAGGAAGGAGGAGAGAAGAGGAAATGAGAGAGGGAATACTGGGAGAGACAGCTAAAGTTGGGGGCTATTTTAGGGAACTATGAACCTAATATATATAGCCTAAAATATATGCATTTACAAAGTTGTTATAAATGAAATCACCAAGCAGTGGTGGAAAAGTTTTAATTGGCCATCTCTTGGCACCAAATGGTGCTTCCAGTACCAAGAATAAAAGAAGAAAAGATGTTGACCAAAATCATCCCATATGTACCCCCAAATAATCCAGGCTGTCCCTAAGACTATAGGTTGCTCATCACAAACTGACAACAAGATGCCATTGCTGAAAACTAACAGCTCATTGACTATGAAGAAGCTGATCTGGTGTCTACGTAAAATCTTCACCTCTGTATGCTAGCGTCTTTAGAACAGAAAGATATTCTGTATACTCCCAAAGAAAAAACAAATGTTAACACTAATCCAACTACAAACTGATTTACAATGTGTCCTGCCTGTAAGATATGCAAGAGCAATGATAGCACAAGCTTGTGGGAGTAAGCAATCAATATCTGACTTAGTCTAAATTCAACTCTATGAAATAAAATCCATCCCCAACACTGGGTGACCAAGAAACTGATACTTAGTGCCTTGCTCATCTGTCACCATCTCACAGAATCTTCCTCTAGCAGTGAATGGGAACAAACACAGAAACCCACAACCAGACATTATGCAGTCAGTGAGAGACCTTGAAATAGCCTTAAAGGACAGGTCTCTGTCAAGTTCCTCCCCTCAGGACTCATGCAACCTGAGAAGAAGAGGTCAAAAGAATGTAAGAACCAGAGGGGATAAAGGATACCAAGTAAAGAAGGCTTACTCCATCATCAAGATCAATGCACATAGGAATTCATAGATACAGAATCAGATGCACAGGACCTGTATGGTTCTGCATGGGGTTCTAGAGCTGCAAGCAGAAGTGAACACATGCTAATAATATTCCTAACCTAGAAGCTCTCTCCAACTTATAAACACTTGCGAATGAAAATTTAGTTTTCTCCAAGAGATTCTTACTGAGGAAACAAGCTACTCTTTAGGGTAGCCCACATGCCCAGCTGTTGATGGTAAACATAAAATAAAATCAAAGCATCTTTGAAGGCCCCTTGTCTCATAGTGTTGTGGTAAGTTGTTTTTTTTTTTAATTAAATCTTAATTTTATTTTCATTGTTTTATATTATTTATGGGTTTTTTTCTCTCTTTATTCTATTAGTTTTTGTGTATATATTCTGTTTAGGGTTTTTATGGGATTCCTGAGTGTATGTATGAGTGAGTCCCTTAGTATCTATATCTGTTTCTTGTACCTTTTCTTGGCTTTTTTCCTCCTGGTTTTTGTTTTGTCTTATTCTGACATGGTAGCTTTTTTATTATCTATTTTATTAAATTATTATTCCTTAAAAGCATGTTTGTTTTCTAATGAGAGTCATAAATGATAGGAAGGAGGTAGAAAGGAACTGAGAGAGGTAGAGGGGGGGAAACTGTATTCAGGATATAGTATATAAAAAACTGTTTTCAATAAATGGAAAATGTGAGGATCTTGGGGGCTAGAGCTGGGTTTAAGAACAGCTACTCTCCAGGGGACCTGGATTCAGTTTTCAGGACTCACACCCACTTGCTTACAACTGTCTGTAACTCCCGCTCAAGGGTATCAAATGTTCTCTTCTGGTCTCTGCAACTACCTGTTTATATGTGAGATATAGATAGATAGATAGATGATAGATAGATAGAAGATAGATAGATAGATAGATAGATGTAGAGATACAAATCTTTTAAGAAAAAAGATTGAAAGGGGAGGATAAGGACCTTGATATATTTCATATTACTAATTACTAGACTCACAAAATTTGGCTCAAGTAGAAGACTCAAAATTCTCATGAGACACACAAAAGTCTTAGCAATAAATCTATGGTAGTTATAACTCTGTATCATAGACCACTGTGATATGTTGTGAAAGTAAATCAAAATCCTTTTGTATTGAATGTAGCAGCTCACAGTTGTAATCCTAGTATTAGGGAGGCAGAGGCAGGGGGATTACTAATTCCACGTCAGTCTGGGTTCATAATGGTGTCTGACTAAGAAAATATTGTTTTGAAATATATTGTGGTATAGTGCTAGAGAATTGACACATTTCTGGTATAGGAGAGTAAAGATATATTGCTGGCTTTGCCAGCTGACAGCAAACCAAGTTGTATGTATAGTAACCTATCTACCATATGTGTTTTTGGATCTGTTGTAAGGAATTTTATCATGTATTTATAGAGGCTAAGATGAGTTAATATCCTCAGTTAGTAAAATAGAAACTCAAGACAGCCAATATTTTAGCCTATGCCTAAGCCCAAAGGTAAGAGAAGATGTGTCCTAGTTTGGACTCAGTCAGAGAAGGCAAACTCTCCCTCATTCTGCATTTTTGTTTGTGGGATGTAAAACCATGCCAGAAAGTTTGGTAAGGAAGAGTAGGTTGAGGCCCAGAGACACACCTAAGGCTTAGGCGACTCCCAGCTCCCTGCCAAACTCCTGACTTGAAACACTTGCTATGTTCCTCACATAAAAGAAACATATCCTATCATCATGTAGGCCTACTACAGAGTTATCCATGCTAATGAGGTACCTGGAGGACCAGAGGGCTTAACCAATAAACTTCTCTTCCCAGACATTCCTCCCTGCAAAAGGTATTTAATCTCAGGCCTACCCTGAGAAGTGGGTATAGTTTTATGTAACCATTTTCCACCATGAACAACCAACAAACTGTTTAGAACCATGGACTGTCTCTTTCACAAGATCCATCATGGGGAGCCATAAAGAAGGCATTCAACTACAGAGCTGCAGCTTAATTCTCCCAAAGAAGGTCTTTCAGCCACAGCCACCCGCAAGCCTGCCTCTGCTAAGCTAAGGACAATCACTGCCGGGACAAGACTGGGCTCCCCTTTCTCCACTGTCTCTGGGCTAGATGTTGTTCCTAGCCCGCAGCCCCTAACTCCATTTTCTGCTCTTCTGCAACTCCCAGTGGCACCTGGATGTCCAAGAGTTTGAGAAACCCACAGCCCTGATCTCATCGCTGACACAGGGACCCCCAACCAGCTCTGGCCTTCCCACGTCTCAGACTGTGCTTTGCCGTCCCTGGATCAGTGTCTCAACCCTCACCAACAGCCTTGGCACCCACCCCAGGGCATGGGGTAAGCGCAGTCAAACTCCCTGTATTTGTATTATCCCTGTGTTCTGCCTCTCCGAGCGGCTGTGCCAGTGGTAGACCCACACTTGTCTATCCAAGAATTTCATCTGTTCTAGACTGGATGAGATTCAATCTCATTGGAAGGACAACCATCTATACTACTGATTTAAAGATGAATATCCAGGAAGACCCTTTTAAATATGTCCAGAATAGTATTCAACTACATATCAAGGTACTCTGACCCCATCAATTAACTCCTAAAATTAACCACCTCTCTCATCATGTGGGAAGCATGACAATTGCAGTTACAGTCCTCATTGAATTTCTGTTCTAGTGGTGGATATGACAAAGATATTTCATAATAAGTACTATGAGGAAAAGCAGACCAGAGTAACAGGACACAGAGAGGAGAAATAGGTTGAGATAGACTACTGTCTTAGATAGGGTGGTCTGAAAATACCTCTTTAACAAGTTGATAGACAAACAAATACTTGAATAAGTTATGGTAGCAAGCCATATGGCTATCTTGGGAAAATCCATTCTTGGCAAAAGAAGCATCAACTGGAAAAGGATAAGGATGGTTTTCTTTTTGTTGTTGTGGGTGGTGGTGTTATTTTTTGTTTTTTAGAGATCTGTACAATTAGATAAGCTGAATTCCTTTCTATTCTTCAGTCATACTCAACTGTTACTGTTTGCATATGCAATAGGTAAAGGGATGGATTGAATTACGGTTTTGATCTGATCAAGACCGGAATATAGGTTTTGAGAGTACATGTAAATGAAATAAGTAACGTAGACCAGAAGAAAGTGGAGAATGGTGAGAGATTGCTTGTTGATGTGAGATCCTAACAAGAATGAAGAAGTTAAAAGGTAAGTGTTCTAAAATAAGTATATTAGAATGGTAAGAGTGGGATTTTATGCTAAGAATTCCTGAAATATTATCTTTGGAATTTCAAAGACAGACTATGTAGACATTGTAATGACAAGGAAGCAGAGAGCAGGGAAAACTGAATACATTGTTCAAAATAAAGAGCTTACACCCCAGGAAATTGGGCAGATATCTACAGGTCTGTTGACATTACCAAAAATGAGGGCATGGGTAATGTTGAACAGAGCATCACTAGGCCCTTTCCAAAGTATTTTGGGTAATTATCACCTTTTCTTGAATGTGCCACATTTTTTCTTGATATTTGCATATTCCATGTTTGTTTAGAATAGTTTTTTTGTTCGTTCTTCCAAAATAGATATCACTTTCTGTGTAAGACATGTCCAGATTCAACCTATAAAGGTTTGTTTTCCTCTATGATCCTATTGTACTTTATAAACATTTCTATGATGACACAAAATAGAAGATGTCATAGATCCTAGATTTTTCTCTTTGTGTAAACAATGATCTCCCAGATGTGGAGATATCCATCTTTGCACCCATACAGTAAACTAGATAAAATTTCTATTTATCTTTCTATTAGAAACATTCTATTAGAAAATGAGTATATTAATGGTGTGATTATATATCCCCAATATATATACAGTGTGCTGCTGTCTCAAAAAATTGTTATTAACCTAAAAATATCTTATCACACAAAACTAGAAAGCCAAAAACTACTACAAACAAACCAGTAAGGTTAAGATAAGCAATTTAAACATAACAATAAATCCTAGTGAAATGGAACAGTATCTTTAGAAAAAAGCAAAGAAAGGTAAGCAGGCAGATAGTAAGAAATCTCAGGGACAGATTGATTTAGTACAAAATTCTACCAGGTCTTTAAAGCGTTAACTTCAGAACGCCTCAAATTGTTCCACAAAAGAGGCACTGAAATAGGTTTTCTAATTCTTTTTATAAAGTCACAGTTATCCTGAGACCCAAACCACAAAAAGACCCAATGGAAGGAAAAAAAAGAACTGTAAACAAGTATCTCTTATATTTTATGAAAATAGTGCAAAAATTCTCAAGAAAATATTTGCAAACTGAATCTAAGAGCATATCACCAAGATTATCTACCATGATCAAACTTTCTTTATCCCAGAGATGCTGGGATTGTTCAACATACATGCATTGAGAAGCATAATCCATCATACAAACCAACTAAAAGACAAAATCCACATGATGATCTCATTAGATTCAGTAAAGGGCCTTGATAAAATCCAACACCCATTAATGATAAAAGTCCTGGAGACACTAGGGAAGAAAAGGATATACTTCACTGTATTAAAGGTAATTTCAACAACCCCACAATGAAATCAACTTAAGCATAGAGAAACTCAAAGCACTTCCTTTAAATCCAGAAAAAAAGATAAAGATGTCTACTCTCTTCTTACCTCTTTAATACAGCACATAAGTCTTAGCTAAAGCAATAAGACAATGGAAGGAGGACAAGGGTATAAGTAGGAAAGGAAGAAGTCAAAGAATCTTTATTTGCAGAAGATACGACCTCATATATAAAGAGCTTAGAACTCCACCTTGATACTCTTACAGCTGATAAACAGTTTCAGTAGAGTAGCAGTATACAAAACCAACACATAAAAGTCAGAAGCCTTCCTATTTACAAGTGTCAAACACATTAGAAAAGAAATCAGGGAAACGATAGTTTTCCTAATATCTTCAAAAATGTTAAAGTCTCTTGGGATAGCTCTAACAAAGAAGTAAAAATTTTTCATAATAAAATCTTTAAGACACTTAGAAAATAAAATAAGCACACTTAGAAGACACTAAAAACTGAAAACTCTGATGCTCATGGATTCATAGGACTAATTTTGTAAAAACTGGCCACTTTACCAAAAGTAATCTAGAGATTCAATCCCATCACTATCAAAATCCAAACACAATTTTTCACAGAAATTGAAAACTCTCCCTTCAACCTCATATGGAAACTTTATCTTTGTTTCTCTCTCTCTCTCTCTCTCTCTCTCTCTCTCTCTCTCTCTCTCTCT
>JADRCH010000336.1:1103814-1202072 GCA_019843965.1 Rhynchomys soricoides
TCTCTCTCTCTCTCTCTCTCTCTCTCTCTCTCTCTCTCTCTCTCTCTCTCTCACACACACACACACACACACACACACACACATACACACAATCATACACACACATGCATGCACACAGATACACAAACGTACAACAAAGGCTAGCTAAACCATCTTTAATAATAATGGAAATGCATGGGCTATCACAACTTTAGAGTTCAAGTTGCACTGGAGAGCTATAGTAATCATAACATATAATACTGGCATAAAAACAGACATATTGATCAATGGAATCAATCAAATAGAAGACCCAGACATAAATCCACACAATTATGGATACCTGAATTTGACAAAGAACTAAAAAAATACTGTAGAAAATATGCCTTCTTCAACAAATGGTACTGGTCTAACTAGATCACAGAATGTAGAAGAATGAAATCACTCTGCACAAAACTCAACTCCAAATGGATCAAGGACGTCAAGAGAAGACCAGATACCTTGCAACCAATAGAAGAGAAAGTGAGGAACATGCTTGAACTCATTGGAACAGAAAAGAAGTTTCTTTACAGGATTCTTATAGCACAAGCATTAAGACCAACAATAATTAAATGGGACTTTATGAAGCTGAAAAGCTTTTGTATGGTAATAGATATCAACTTTAGGCCAAATGGCAGCAGACATAATAAGTAAAGAATTTTACTAATTGTATATCAGAGAATTACTGCCTCACTCTGCCCACTTTAGAGAAGTTTCTTGTTACAGTAGACAGGAATTAAGACAGAGGCACACAGCTGGACAATGTTTAGAGAGTGAGAAACTTAGGAGCACTCAGTACTAACTGCATAGCTCCTATTCTGATGGCTCAGAGAGCTATGCCAAAGAGGAGGCTGAAAGATTGTAAGAACCAGAGGTGATGGATGGCTCCAAGTAAATCTGGCTTCCAGACACAACAGGACTGATACAAACATGAACTCAAGGTGACTGTCAGCACACTCAAGATCTAAGGATCCATACATATTCAAGCCAGAACTTAGAGGAGCAAGTAGACATGGATTCCCTTTCCTAAACCGCCAACTAAAGACTACACATGGAGGGATCCATAGTTCCAGCTGCATATGTATCAGAGGATGGCCTTATCAGGCACTAATGGGAGAGGAGGCCCTTGATCTTGTGAAAGCTTGATGCCCTGGCATAGGGGAATGCTAGTATGGTAAAGCAGGACTGGTTGGGTGGGAGAACACCCTCATAGAAGCAGGGGGAGGGGAGTTGAGATAGCGGGCTTTTCGGAAGAGAAATGAGGAAGGGGGATAGCATTTGAAATGTAAATAAATAAAATAACCAATAAAGCATTTTTAAAAAAGAAGCAGTCTGCAATTGATACTCACTGGTAAAAGAAAACACCTGCTAACATCAATGGAATCTCACTGGGTACATTATCCACACTTTAGAGCAGACCCTATGAAATTATTTGACTAACTTCTACTCACTGAGCATTAGCAAAACTGTAATAGAGAATGAACAGGACTGCTAATGAAGAAAAGCTACACTAAGAACCAGGATAAAATAGAAAATGTCATCTGATCTCCTGCATTTTCTTCCTCATTTTGTAGGGGGCATCACTGTTTGAACTAGGTGGCTTTAATACTGCAGTGCAATGTCTGGCATTCTAGCAGTCATACCATAAGGTAAATCTCAACCATGTGTGCAGATCAAAAGAAGAGAAGAAAGGAGATGACCTCTGCTAATTTATGTAATATTAGTTCATAATTGTAGCTAGAGTCTGTCACAACTCATAAACTTCTTTCATGTGGCCCATTTTGTGTTTGAGCTTCTGTGTGTTTAATTATTCAAAGGCAGTAACCAAAGCCCTGAGTTTGAGCTATCCCTTTCCAATCTACTCACACCTCATTTCCTCCAGTAAACTTGAACACTGACCCTGACATCTGCGCATTCCTTAACATTTTCACATGCTCTCTTACATCATTATCCTTCAGTGTGTGTATTTTAACCACTCCGTTCAACTACGAATAATCTAAGAACAGGAAGTTTGTCTACCAATTCACTTACTGATAAACACTTCAGATATTTTCTGTTTGAGTCATAGTTGTTAAGGACATGGTTATGCATGTGCTTATATAAGCATATTTTTTTATTTCTCCTGGATTAAATATTCAGAGGGATGGTTAGATTTTACTGTATGTGTTATAACACATTGAAGAAGATGAGTAGATGCCTTGGAAAGTGATTGTGTTGTATACAAGCCAGCCAGAAATGCATGTTTCCCTAGCAACATGCATTGGCCTCCCGAACAAACAACTAATCATGTTTTTGTGTTCTACTAGGAATCTAGGACTGTCTCAATATAGTTTTAATAAGTGAATCTCTAATATCCAATGTTATTAAGCATATTCTATGTACTGTTTCATTTTAGAAAGGTCTTTCTTCTAATCTTTTTCCTGTTCATATTGAGTTTTTTTTAAGACAATTTCATGTAACTCAGATGAATGAAAATTCCTGCTCTTTCTGCATGTATCAGACAGACCCCAGTGTCTGGAATGCAGGAATGTAGCACCATATCCTTTGTATTCAGTGCTGGGGATCAAACTAAGGTCTTCAAGCTTTTTGGGTAAATATTCTCCCAAATTAATTACATCCCTAATGAATTTTGAGAGATTTCCTCATATTTTGAATATACCAGTTTTCTCAGATGTGTACTTCTTTTCAGGGTGTATGTAAAGATATGTCAGCTTGCTTCAATTGAAAAATTAAAATTTGAATGTTCTGTAAACAGGGAAAATAAAATACAGAAAGAAAATACTAACCTTGAGTATTTGCTGGAAAAAATATGTAGCTATGTTAATACATTTAAGGACATAAAGATATGCTATGACATGCAAAAACAAGCCAAAAAGCCAATGAGGTAGTACATTATGTCTAGTATGAGATACATCAGACAGAAGTACAAAGTAGCTGTAGGAACAGCAACCTCCCCCATTTCCTTGTTCTGGCTTTTGTCTCCCTTCACTCCTGTGACTGATCATGGAGAATTGTCTACAGCTCAGTTCATTAGCTATTAATGACTGGGTTAAAATTTCCTGTTGTTCAACCCACACAGCCTTCTAAAGATCCATTTTAAGCTCCTATTAAAGATTATACAGGAAACAGATTGACTATTTATGGAGCAACCTTGAATATATTTTGTGGCAAGCATCTTCCAAGGCCAGAATTTCCTCTACTGTGCCTCCTTAACTTTGGTGTTTTACCTCACTAACTGCTAAGCCTGTAAGGATACAGGCAAGTCCAGCCATTTTAATGGGAAAGGAAGGAAAAGGAACTGAGAGTTGCCAGTTTCTTGCTAAAGAAGCAAACAACACTTAAGTCATATCAGTAATACAGTGACCAAAGCATAATACATCAATTCAGAAGGTTTTAGAAACATTTCCTACCTAAAATATAAAGGAACAGGTGAAGGTAAGTTTTTATTGGAAAAAAGTTAAATAGTTTGTAAACCATGAAAAAGTTTGTGGAGCCTAAAATTGCGTATAATTACCCAGGGAAAGATGGATAGAGATAGTTCAGTTGTAACATCTGATATTTATAAGGGCTTTAGTCTGAGCTTCAGAACGCAAACTGGGAGGAAAGGTAATCAAAAGAGAGACTTAACCATTGAGTGCTTACCCTTAGAGAGGACATGTCTGTTAATTATGAATATAGCTTCCCTCTGAGGCTCAGCCACTGCTGCTGAAGAGGGCAGTGGGAGGAGTGCTGTCAAATGCTGTCTCTTGAGCATGACATGGCTACATGGCTTTTAGATTCATGAACTCACAGCAGCTATGACTAACAACACAATACCTATACATGAAGGAGGCCATCAATATTCCAGCACAGTTGGGAAAAGGGTCATGAGACGTCATCCTTCCCTGAGGAACTAATGACAGTTAAAATTTCCTGGAAAAAATAGAGTCATTCACTCTTCTTCAAGAAGTGGGTTGCCCAGTTCTCACCTATGGATTTGAAAAAGCCAACCCTCGTTAAACTAAGTGGGTCCCAACATTTTATATATATATATATTTTACATAAATATATATTGAAGAAAAAGGGTATGGAATGAGGATTTTTGTGGAAGCAAATGAGGTTTATTGGGAGATTAGGAGTGAGAAGAGAGTGAGAGAGGGTAGCTGAGGAAAATGCACAATACAAATGAATGTAATTATCATATTTAAAACATGAAAATCAACAAAAATAACAGCTTCTATTGAATCAGTCACACACAATTCTCATTGTTAAAATTAAGAAGTTGCAAGTATTTATTCTCTTACTTTATAATAAGGCTTGTATTGCACTTTATTCTCTCTGTGGTTTCACATTGAAGGAAGAAATAAAAGGCAAGAAGGCAATTTTATCATACTTGTCACTCCCCCAGTGTAACAGCTACAAAGGATGTTTGGCATGTAAAACTGTCTATCACATCTCCAGCCAACATTCTGTTTCTTGATCCTCTCTAGATTTAGCTACATAAATCAATGAAAAGTAAATCACCCAGATGCCAGAATTATCTGTACTTCATTTTCAGCAAAATCTTGATATCAAAACATTTACTATGTCACCTTAATCTAATATTGGCATCAGGCTGGCTAAATGAGTAAACAGTAAATGGACATTTTACAGAACTTATATGCCTAGCAAACTTTTTTTAAAAATCCATAAAAAAGGCTGAAATTACATTCTTCCCTTATTCTTGAAGCAGCAGTTCATCATGGCTAATGGCACTGAGTCCCACAGCCCGACCTTGATCTTTAGAAAAAGGTACTGGTTGGTTTCAGACAAATATTTTGCATTTGAGTTTGACTGTTTGGGTTCTGGTGTTGATTCATTTAGAGGAAAATGTCCTTATATTTTGACAGCAGAATTATTAAATATCAAAGCTAGAATTAAAGCTATGTGGTAGCCAATACATGTAATAACTTATGAAAGCCAGAGTAAACTTGGATTTCAAATAAGACATTAACATGTATCCACCTAAACATTATTATTCACCATTATGGTATTATTTCTTTACTTGGAAAAACTAAAGTAAATATGAATTCACATTGCATGGAAAAGTATTGTCCTCTGTGTCCAATTTTTCAGCCCCACCTTAAAAATGAGAACTCCGTGATAAATGTCATTGATTAATAATTAAACCCCTTTCTAACATGACCTAAGAGCAGTGCTTCCTTTTACCAAAGCTTATTTTATACAAGGCAGTGTGTTCCTGAATGACAGAACAGAATGCTAACCTTCTGCAACAAAATATTCTTTTTTCAATCTAATATTTTTTTTTTTTTTACTTAGGATGGTTATACATACCATATAGAGGTTAAAAATTTGTGATTTTACCTTAAGAGTTTTGTTACTGAGTTTCTTAAAAGGACATACAAGTGGGCCGTTTATAGTATCACTCTGGAAGTTGTTCATAAATATTTGTTGAAGGAATGACTCACTAAGCAACAAATCCCCGTGAAATGATGACAATCTAAATTAACCTTTAAAGTATTTGTGCTAGGATCAAGAAAGAACATAGACTAGAAAGGAAGTTTAGATGTCCTTTGAAGGCCAGTCATTGAGTATGGAACATGGAGGATGCTATGACTCAATAAATAGGGTAAAATCCAATGGAAACTTGCCTCCCAAAGAAGCTTCATCTCACTAATGACAGTAGGATGCTGCCAGAGTAGTTGGCAGAGCTGCTTCCAGAGTGATCAAGGCTTGGCTTGCAATGCCTACCCCACACATCTGCCATCTTCCAATCCATCCCCCCTTTGCTTCTCTGCTCAAATTTAATACTTTCCAATTCCAGCTGTGTGTCCAATTTTGACATACTTGTTTATTGTATACACAAGAATAATGATATTTTATTACACAAGGTAAGATTTAAAATATGTTCTTAATCTAACATAGGTTTTTCAGTAAAAAGGACAAGTATTTATTTCTTGAGTGAGAAAGAAATGTTATTGTATGTATGTAAGTAAATCACTTGGACATCAATTTGGGCTTTCTTCTTTGGCAGACACAGTTTTTCCTGTTGGGGAAGATAAAGTAGGCACTATGTGCAAACTCACACTAGCAATTGTCCTCTCTGATATCTTCAGAGTCCAAGTTCTAAACTTAGCTCAACAACTCGATTTTGTTAAATGCTTTATCTGTTGTTTCCTTCAGTGTGTCGACAAAAGGACCAAATAATTTTTCTACAGATCTTTGGCCCAGCATCAACAGTCTTAACTGAACTTGTTTTCACATGCTTTTGCCTGTTGCAATTTTTTTCACTGATGGAAAAGTAAATGCTTATGAGTTCATTCTAAAGCACTGTCTGAACATTAATCCTGGTCAAGGAATGTAAGCTGTTAAACCTGTTCAAAACCCAACTCAAATCTCATCTTCCAGATCTGTTCTTTCTACTGCACTGGTCCTCTATGGTCCCTTCAACATTTTTGTCTTCTCTCTAAATATTGAAAATGTATCAAGATTTAATAAATAGAAAACCTGGAGGGGAAAGAACTTCATTTACTTACTTCTATCTACAGTGCACTGCCTATAGCAGGTGATAAGTTAACAGTCAATAAGTATAAGAATCTAATTATACCATAGAAATTGCAATACTCAGTATATTCTGGCCTCTTGAAGTATGTATTACTTAAGTTTATTTCTAAAAAGGAGTAAATTAGAAATTTGGTTATCAACAAGAATTGTTTGCAATAAGGTATTACATATAAACTTTATTAGGGGATTGTCAATTAATGAACTGCAGTCCTCTCATATGCTCATATGCTGTCATATCTTGGTCATTCATGGACAAGCTAGTGGTTAAATATAAGAAAGCAAACTTAGCTAAGGCAAAGCAAAGTTACAAATAGTACCTGAATTTATTTAATGGCACTCATATGTTATATAATATATTAGAGTATTATGGGTTAACAATTTATTCTTTAACAAAATCTGCATGAATTCTTTTTATTAGAACACTATCAGTGATTTTTATTTCCTTAAACTGTACAACTTCCTTTATACAGAAAACCCTGCAAGCCTCCAGTATTCACTTACAGAAAAACTCACATTAGCTATAGACATCGTAGACTCTAAACAAGTTCAGTGCACATAAATAAATGCTAAAGATTGCACATATTGTGGATTTAGTATCTGTAGGTTCAAATGCCATAATTTTATATAGGTAACTACACAAAAGTAACATACCATAATTCACACAGAAGAATTACTGGTACACTGTTAAGATGTGACATTTGATATGTTTCCATGAAGTTCTGGGAAATTGCTAGGTGGAGTTCAGTTTCTGACTGACAATTAATTAGTTAGGCAAACACAATTTGGAAAGCCAGTATTCTAAAGGTCATATGACATTTTAAGAGAAATAACATTGAGTAAATCCTATAATTTGATGTACATAAGTACATATCGTAGATCTGGGGTTGAGTCTCAGTAGTTAAGGATGCACACTTGGCATCATAGGCTCAATGACTAATCCCACCACAAAATGTAGAAGAATTGGAAACTCAACACATCTTGTCTTCATTCAGACTTTCCATTATGTGTTTGGTGAAAGTATAAATTACTCAGTGCATATTAACTATCACACCCCCATGGTTCTGCTTCCATTCACTATGATTTGTGTCACTGACCACTTTTTCATGTGTTTATTGGGCATATTACCTCTGGAGCAATGGCTATTTAAAACATTTGCCCACTTTTAAATGAGCATTTTTTATTAGTAAGTCATGTGTTCTTTTGATCCTAAATATAAGTTCCTAATATAACTCATGATTTTTAACCATTTTCTCTCATTCTATAGATTGCCATTATCTTTCCTAACGCTGTCTGTAGCAAAAACAATTTTAAAATAGACTTTAGTTACTCTTAAGAGAACAAAATTGATATAGTATTTTGTTTTCAGCTAAAATAGTAGAAAAGGCACGTGTAAATTTGAACACCAGGAAAAAAATAAGAAAAATTTTAATGAAATGAAACTCAGGTAAATTCTGATATTAATGATAATAACTATCAAATCAAATTAACCAAAAAGAAAAAATTGCATATTAAAATAAATAACCTGGTCAACTGTGCTGGTGAGGTTGTGGAGCAATGGGAACACTCGTCCATTGCTGATGGGAGTGTAAACTTGTACAGCCAAGCTGGAAATCAATATGATAATGTCTCAGAAAATTGGCAATAGATCTACCTCAAGATGTGAGAACATCTCAAAGGCCAGAATAGTCTACTGGAAATTATTTGGGTATTTGGAGAAACTATTAGGGGTCCTTGATGTAAATCTACCCTAAAACCTCATGTTTGAACTAGAGCGCTAGCCCAGTGGGTACTAGAGCTCCTGGTGTAAGCATTAGCAGCAGAGTATATGTCCCAGCATGTATACAGGAGCTGGCTGTAGACATGTGTACCTATAACTCCACCACTGTGAAAGGAGTAAACTCAAGGATTGCTAGGACTTGCTAGGTGCTATCTTTGCTCCTGGTTCAGTCAGTGACAAACCCTTTTCTCAAAAGAATAAGGAGGACAATCACAGAGCTGAGCAGCCAATATATTTGTATGATATATGCATGTGCATGTGCACACACACACACACACACACACACACACACCATTGACATACATATGTAAAGTTAGTAAACAAGCAAAATTAAAAAATAAAATGCTGAAACTGATGCAATGACCTACGACCAAACATTAAGCAAAGATTGGACAAGCCTGTGGAAGAGGCACAGGAAGGGTTGAGGAAGTCAGAGGAGTCAAGGACACCCCAAGAAAACCTAGAGACTCAGCTAACCTGGACACATAGGGGTTCGTAGAGACTAACCTACCAACTAGAAAGCATTCATGGGACAGATCTAGGACCTCTGCACATATGTAACAGTTGTTCAGCTGTGTCTGTCTTCATGTGGGATTCCTAAAACAGGAGCAAGGGCTGTCTCTGACTACATCGCCTGCCTTTAGATCCCTTTCTTCTAACTGGCCTTCCTTGTTTAGCCTCAATAGAAGATGTACCTATGATATTCCAAGATTGATTGATATTCATGGGAGACCTCCCCTTGTCTGAGGAGAAGGGAAGGGGGGGGCAGAGGGAGAGACTGGGAGGAGATTAGGGAGGGAAAGCTTCGATCAGGATGTAAAGTAAATGAATAATTAATTAAAATGTAAAAGAAATTAAATGCCTTCTTATATTTATACAGTCAGAAATGTTTTTGACATTACAAAATTCTACTGAGTTGGCAAGATATCTCTGTGCTTAAAAGCACTTACCACCAAGCCTAATGACATGAGTTCTGTCTCTGGGACTCTCATGAAGGAAGGAGAGAACTGACTCAAGTTATCCTCTGACCTACAAATTCAGACTGTGGTATGAAAATACCTCACTCCCTTCCATGTAAGTATATAAATGTAATTTTTAAAAAATTAAATCAGTATTTTTTCCACTTAGAGGAAAATAGTCTGATAGACATGAACTTTGCAAATACATTGAACAAATTTACAAGTTGTTTAAAAGAATCTTTAAATACTCTGGCAACTATAAGAAGAGGAAAAAAACGTGCTGTGTGGGAGAAAGGAACAACTTTGCTGGAAACTGGACAGAGCCATCTCAGTAGAACATGACAAGGCTGAAAGAGAAAATGGTAGAAACTTATACTTACAAAGTAACATTTCTTTTTCCTCCAAAACCTAAAACCCAAAGTCCTACATTATAATTTTGTCTAGAGCATGGCCTACATGAAATCCTAAGTCTTACAACATGCTAAACACCACTGAGGAGTGAGTCAACTGTCCTTTTTCTTTCAAGTCTCTACTCTTTGCTCAGTATTCAGCTCTAATTGAACAATCTAAAAGTAGGTACTGGAGATAAGGTGTGTTTGCCTCATGCTGAGTACCTACATCTCTTTTCTGAGAATCGTAGTTCCTGCCCTAGATCACATATAATTACCCAAGTACCAAGCCCAAGAGCATATCTCATATTAGAAGTCTGTTGGGATCATTTCTACAACTATTCTGTATTGGAAAGGGATTTAAAGGCAGGCAAGTACTCACAAGTCATCTGCAGTTGATGCTCTTATCTTTCATTACAACTAAGTGTTGAAGTTAAGTCTGATTCTTCCTCCCAGACCCATACTCCCAGAAATAAGACTCAGACTCAAAATATTTTTACAAATACCTTGGCCATATAGCTAGGCTCTTCTTTGACTAGAATCATAATTTAAGGGTTACTTTTAGTTTAATCTACATTCTGCCACGTGGCTGGTTATCTGTGCTCAGGTACCATATAGTCTGTCTCCTCATACCTTCTTGGGTAGGTCTCCCACCTAGCTCTAACCCACAATTTTTTCTGTCTCCTGTATGTCCCACCTTCTATTTCCTGCCTAAACCATAGGCTTTTTAATTGACAGATGATGCATCCATACATTTTACAAGATATTCTCTCTACAACTAAAGCTCAGGAAAAAAAGTAACATGCCTTCTTCACCCAGTGACTATAGTATCGAGTGACTTGTTGCCTAAGATGAGGGAGTTATTTGGGAGGAGGTTGATTGTTTCTGTTTTAATTATTGTTTTCTTTCCTACTACAGGGGACATGTTTTAAAGCTGTGCTTTTCAACTGTTTTTTTTTTTAATCAATGTATTTTAGACAATGCTTTCCTCATAACGTCTCTTGACATATTAACACCACAGATTTATGTTTGTTATCCACCATATACCTATCAATGATTTATACATTCAAGTTTGATTATTCCGCTAAGAACCAATGTTTTGTCCCTTTGGAGATATATCACTCTAAAGAGATTGTATATTTAATTCACACCTTTGAACACTATCATATTTTGGTACAACTTACAAGTCCTTTACCCTAATTGCAGAACTGAAGTGGGTCATCACATTTTGCTTTGATCTTTAAGAAAAAGACTCTACATCATATTTGTGAAACTACTGTGGGGAAATCACTTAGATTAAGCAATTGAAGAGGATGAGTCAATTGGAATTTTTTGGCATGAAGTCAATAGCTGGAATTTTTAATCCTTCCCACTACTGGAACTTCTGAGAAAGAAAATCCATGGTTTTTGAAATATGCTATGTATAATTGGCAGATTGTAGATATTATAATAACTCCCTTCTCTTAACATGTATCGTGTTTCAAACAAAGGGTTGGAATTTCACAGAAGTATAAATCATAAAGGCACGTCTACACAAGACTGGATTGAGTGGCACTTGCCTATTGAACTAGATTTGCTTATCAGTTCTCATTAGTTATGTTTATGTTACTACATATTTTGAAATTAAAAACAGAAAATAATGCTCAAAATAGCCTGCTATGTGTTTACATAGACACACAGGGGAAGGTTTCCCCTTCCTTGATAAATCACTGTGTTCTTTGAAATTGTATATGTTCCATATTATATAATAGGCTGTTTGTGTACTTTACATGCCCAAAGAATCTGGTTTTATCTGTTTTGCTTGAGGAGTGAAGAAGCAAGATGCATCTTTTTTTTTTTTTCCAGCCATGCCCACTCTATTCATTAATAGTGTGTCTTCAGGACAACAGGATATCTGAGAGGAGTTCCAGTGAGGTTCCAGTACTGGTAGATTAGCAGAAGCCAGAGGCCTCAAACCAGACCAATAAGTCATTGCAAGAAACAATTGCAAGCAAAGAAGTATGGAAAAAAGGGTATATATACTGTGGGACACACTGGGACACACTATAGCTTCCACAGTGAGGATGTTTTTCTCTGCTGGAGAGGAGGTTGCAAAGTTGAAGGGAGGATACAAGGGGAATGGGAAATGAGTGGGAATGTGATGCATGATCTAAAATGTACAAAGGACCAATAGAAAGTAAACAAATAATAATAATAATAATAATAATAATAATAATAATAATAATAATAATAATGTGTCTTTGTCCCACCTGCCTCAAGGTGAAAGTGAATAGCTTTTTGCCTCCATGATGTATCCCACCAAGTTTCTTAAAGAGCATACACGTAGGCTAGCTCTGCATGTTTTATTTATTGATGTTTATTTATTTATATCCATTATGTATTAAAATATGTTTATTTTTGGCTCTGCCTATGGAAAGAAATTCTCATGCCCATGTCTTAAGAGAAAGGTCATAGAGCTCTTAGGTAGGCACCTCACCCTTCTGGAAGAGAGGCTAATTACATTCCTCAGACCACAGGTGGGGAAAGACCATCAGGCCACCTGCTGTTAGGGGAGATGCCCAGAACACAACACATACATACACTCTGCAGGGCAGACCAACCATTGTTTACCTACAGACAAGGGGAGTCCTAGTCACCTCATTCCCTAAGGACCAATCAATTTAAATGCCACACTGTTCTGTCAGTCACGTTGTGCCTAGTGGCTGTTGCTCTGAAAACTCTATAAAGGCTTGCCAAATGGGCCGCTGGTTGTCTCGACCTCTCCTCCTTCCAATACAGGACAGCCCCAATGCATTGGAATAATAAATTCCTCTTGTTGTTGCATTGATATCTGACTTCGTGGTGTTCACTCTTAGGTCTCCAGGAAGCTAAAGGCTCCCCAGAGTCTTACAACTGTTGTACATAGTACTGAAAAAAATCTTATATTTAATAACTGTAAAGAATGGAAGTTATTTAGTATTCAAATACTCGTATTGAATTCAAGTGTCCATGTATTTAAACTGAAAATCTCTAGGTGAGAATATAAACAAGCACAAGGAATATAAATGGTTGCTATAACATTCTACAATATAATTTTATAAGTTTTATAAGCCAAAAAATTGGTAAAGTGATTACTTTTGTCTCTCTCAAAATAGATATAAAGAATCTAAAAGTATGCTTCTCAAATAGTAGAGGTAAATAAGTATCCATGGTTTCTATTTAAATGTAGATTCTGCTTAGTTGATTGTGTGGGCCATGTTCTCATGATGTTCTCTACCCCACTGACTCCTACAACTCTTAGTCTTCCTCTTCTGTGGGGTTCCCAAGCTCTACCTAGTATTGGGCTGTGGGTCTTTGTATATATCCCCATCAGTTGCCGTATGAAGTCCTTTCTGATGACAATTGAGCTAGGCACCAATCTATAAGTAAAACATGATATCAAATGTCATTTCACTGACTTTTTCTTTTTTCAACCATATTTGACTCTGCCCTGGGTTTCTAAGCTGTTCTGCTTTTGGTTCCTGGTCATCAAGGCAATTTTATGCATGAGATCCCCTTCATAGAATGGGCCACAAGTTTGGTCAGTCATTGGTTAGTTACTCCCACAAGTTCTGAGCCACCATTATCCAAGCACAGATAAAACAGATTGTAGGTTGTGCCCTTCCCCCAGCCTTGAGTAGACTCAACAAACCCACAATGGTTTTACAATCTAGCTTGAGTAGGCTGGCCTTGCTGCATTTGCAATTTCCGATAGGAGCCTTGAGGAGTTGACCACCTACTGAGCTTGCTTTGCAACTCAATTCAGCTGAAATAAAGAATGGGGTCTGTGGGCTTTCCCTATATAAGTATAGTGCAGAATATTGAATTTTGAGCCTTGATCAGAAACTTTGTCTTGGCTTCATTCTTATCTCCTTTTTTATTTCCAGCCTTCTTTTCAGGTAGACCCAGTTTATCCATGGCTGCTGGACAGCAATAGTAGGTCAAAGGTTTTGTGGTTTGGTTTGATGTCCCAGTTCCACTGCTGGAACCCTTGCCTAGTTATAGAAGATGGTTTATTCAGGCTCTGTATCTCCCCTAATACTAGGAGACTTCTACATTGGCCCTGTAATGCACCTTCCAATTACAGTCATGTCTCCTAGTATTTTCTCCCTGTGACCCTCTTATCCCCCCTCCACACTGATCTCTCCCATTCCCCTCTCCACTTGTCTCCAGACCATCCACAAAATCTATTCTATTTCCCCTTCCCAGGGAGATCCATGTGTTCCCCTTGAGCTTTCCTTCTTACACACACTCTCTAAGTCTGTGGATTGTTGCATAGCTATCCTTTACTTAATAGCTAATGTCCACTTATAAGTGAGTACATAACATGTTTGTCTTTCCAGACCTGGATTATTCATGATGATCTTTTCTAGTTCCTTCTATTCACCTGCAAATTTCATGATGTCATTGTTTTTAACACTCCAATATGTACACATACCACATTTCCTTTAACCATTCCTCAGCTGAGAGACATCTAGGCTGTTTCCAGGTTTTGGCTGTTATGGATAAAATTGAGCAAGTCCTTGTGGCAAGATGGAACATTTTTTGAGTATTTGACCAACAGTGGTATTGCTGGATCTTGAGGTAGATCAATTCCCAGTTTTCTGAAGAACTGCTTTAGAGGGGCTCACAGAAACTGAACTGACAAACATAGACCCTGTATGGGTCTGAGAGAGGTTCTCTTCATAAGTTATGGTTGTGTAACTTGGTGTTCTTGTAGGACTCCCAACAGTGGCATGGGAAGTATCTCTGACTGTTTTGCCTGTACCTTGGACCCTTTTCCTTCTAGTGGGTTGCTTCATCCAGCCTTGATATGAGGGTTTGTGCCTAGTCTTATTGGAAATATTTGGTGGAGATCCCTGGGAGAACTGCTCTCTTAGGTGAAGAAAAATGGAGGAGCAGATCTAGGGGAGAGAAGAGATGGGGAAAAGGACCAGGATGAATGGAAGGAAGGGAAACTGCTGTGAAGATATGTTTAAGAGAAGAATAAAAGAAAAAATGATAATTATACTTTTAAATTTAGATTCTGAGTTAGTCACTCTGAAAGGAGGACCTCACACACAGATATATAAGCTACACCAATGCTTTTATCTGCAAACCATGTTTTAAATGAGAGTCTGCACAATTGTAAAATACCTCATATTGCTTATCGTAAAGGATCATGTCAGCATACTATGCCAGAAATATAGATTAACACAACTATGTCTCTCCAAAATTGCAGAATTTATTGAATAGCAATAACTCCATGTGTTCTGTGTATGTTCTTGATGCTGATGGATCCATGCAATAAAGTCAAGAAAATGCAAAAACATTCCAATAACCAGAATACTCCAAACCCTATAAAACAAAAGTCCACAGTTCTGAACTACAGTAATAAAAATAAAATTATTTAATGATATTGAAAAAAACATACAATTTCATTTAACATTTTCATTGAGACATTATAATATTCCAATAATCTTGGTATTAAGTCATTGTATGTGTTGTAAAACATAAATCATTTAAAGAGTAGTGAGCCAACACAAGTGATTGTGAGCACAGTGAGAATGAGGGTATTAATGTTTTTAAATAGTTATTCATTTTAAATAATAGAATGACACTTGAGGACTGTTCATATAGGTTGATGAACAGGAAAATACATAAATTGACTTAAAATCCTGTCAATTTATTATATGATACATGTATTCAATATAATTGGGAAAATTGATGTTACAATAAATGATGTTAAGGAAACCAAAGAGAATCTCTTCCTTTATTTTAGTATCGTTTAAACATTAAGTCAAAAGAAATTACAGATATTATAGAAGAAAATATAAAATATTTATCAACTCACAATATACAAATAGAACAACTGTAATGCACAAGCACCAGAACTGCAGAAAATGTTGAAGATGAAATCATAAAACAAAAGTTATAACAGACAACTGTAGAAATAATTCAACAGGAAGAAATAATCCAATAAAAAAAGAATGTTTACCATTGATTGACTGAAAAGAAAATACATATTTAATATGAAAATACACTTGACTGACAAAACTGGGAACAGTATATACATTTTCATTTATTTTTATAGAAACAAAAAATTTCCCAGTGGAGAATGCTAGCAGAAATCTAGCAAAACAGGTGTTCTTATGTATTCCTAGTGAGAGCAAAAACTGTTAAAACCATTTTGGAAGGTAATTTGGCAATATCTACTAAAACTTACATAGGATCCACTTTGGCACTTGATAGCAATGTTTTCAATAACAGAGTTTTGGTCCATGGATCAAGGTGCATTTTCCAATTATAACAAAAACTGGCAGAAAATCATTTCCAGATGGATTGTTACATCAGAAAAATAAAGACACAAATATGTATGATCTGAGGATTGAAATTTTATATTTGTATAATGCATATTTTTAAATACCTACATGTTTAGAGATTATGTAGAAATGATAATATTACCTATTGTTGCATAACCTCTAATAGCAGATAAAATGGGGACCAGAAAAAATTTATAATCCCTATAAAACTTTGATATTTTCTGAACTTTGTGCCAAGCAAATTTATTAGGTAGAAATTGTTACAAAAAATACAATTATTTTCATCTTTCTCATTACTATAGCTGTAGTAAAAACTTAAATCATATTTTTGATTTTTACGTGTGTGTGTGTGTGTGTGTTGGAAATTAAACTCTGTTGGAACATTGTAAGGACTATATTCTGCAAAGGATTGTATCATTTAAATAAATAACTATTTAATCATGTCATTATTGACCATATCTTTGTAGCTGTTGAGTGCACAGATTCCTACCTGTATACAACTGCTTTTCTCTATTATGCCTGTTGTAGGAAAGCTGTTTATTTACTGATGTGTGAGCCCTGAATAATCATATATCTGATCTCTTTCCCATAAGACCCTTGATATACATTTTTCCTGTTTCCTTTCCATTGAGAGCCAAATGGATCTTATACAGACTTTTGTTGTTGTTCTCAAATACCAATTCTTTATTTATTTTTTAATTCTTATATGTATGGTTATTTTTCTAAGTATTTTTGTTTCAACTGTAAAATGGTAATGTCAATATTGATCTTGTAAATGTAAAATAAAATTTATTTCAGTTGGAAGATGTTTGTAATTTCAGTAGTTGGAAGACTGAGGCAGTAGAACTGTTGAATTGGTTGAATCAAATTTGTGCTAAACATAGAGAGATAATGTCATAAGAAAGGAAAGATTAGAAAAATTACTAGCTGACAAAATATAAGTTGGACATTTTATGTAATACTTAGATTTTATCATAGTTATCATGTGCTATTAGTGACTGTTACATTAAACATTATTTGAGTGCCTTTACTATGTTTATATTACATTTTACCCTTTCAGTAGAATACTGTTTTAAAAATTATCCATTGTTTAGCTAAATATTAGCTAGATTGGTCATTAATAACACTGATAGAACTATAACACTGTTTCTTGATTGATTGGAACATTTGGAATGAGAGATATAAACTATTCTACAAAGAATTTTTTTACCATTGATATCAATATATAAAGGACAGCCTATGGCTTATTTCTGTTTCCTTGTGAAAAATGATCAACTGTAAAAACTTCTTTCATGACCAGTAACCTCTTAGTCCACCAGCAATTCATAGGCATACACATTTGATGGAGACTGAGGAGCCAATTATAAAATGTAATTCAAATCACAGCTTCTTCAGAGACCAGCCAACCTCTTGCATACAGAGTCTTCTGTTTCACCTATATGCTTTGTTTCCACTGTTGGCCTATATAACTGTTTGCATGCCTTTTCTTCTATGATGTTGTGACTCTGAAAGCTGCAGCTCTGATTTTTCAGTCTCATTTCTCAGACTCTATCACAGGTCCTGAAACACAGTGTTTACCAATCTTTGTTATGTTATAATTAAATAACTTAAAGAGACTAAGCACATGCTTCATGTCTACTAGATTAGAAAGTCTTAGGAAGTAAACCTTCATCAGGGAAATAATGTAGGGATACAAGTTTTCCATAAGTTTTCATGATAATTTGTGGGGTGAAGTGAATTAGAAGAGTCAAAGATAATACCTTACCATCAAGTAGAGAGTTGAAGGTAAAGGGAGCTGTACAGCACTTGGTTTGAGTGTGTCCTTTCGGAATTCTGTCCTCAGCATGGCAGTGTTAAATACTGAGGTGTCTGTGGCATGGAGCTAGATTCCTCATGATTTAATAAGGGATTTAATCCCCTGCTTGTGGGAAGAATCTAAGCGTTCTTTCCCTCTTTGCAGGCATTGCCTGGCCCTTTCACTGAGGTGAAACAGCACAAAGCCCTCACTTTTTCCAGGGTATGGGACTTACCCTCCATAACAGTGAACTGGCACAGATTTTTCTTTATAAACTACTAAGTGTTGAGTTTCAATTTTAACATCATTCACAATAAATATATAAACAAACAAATGACCAGGACACATAGCAGCTTCTGAATTTGTATCAGTCAGTATGTTCCTAGTTCCATAGCTAGTGTTCTACCATATATCAGTGAATATGTGTTTCTGGTACCTACTACTGGCTGATGTTCCTCCATGAAGAATAATTTGCTAGACTGTATTTCTTATGATACTTCTGTTTTTTTTCTATATGTGGCATATTAACTTAGCTACAATTAGTACTACCAATTAAGAATATACAACATTTGTCTTAACCATTCTACTTTCTTGTTATTTGAAAATAAAAAAAGAGATTTGATGTGAGATAAAAAAAATTAACAATTCTGGACTATGCTGAGTCCATGTTTGTTGATTTTCTGATCACTGACAATCTTTTGTACCAAACCAAACATCTGAAGTAAGATAGAGACTAAATGTGCTATTAAAAAAAATTTATTTATACATATATTTTTACTTACACATATATTACACATATATTTATTTACACATATATTTTTATAGTTACATGTGTGTATACATTGCAGATTCTGGATGTTGGTAATAAATTAGCAAATTTTTAAAACTAGAAGAATATTGCATGATTAAAGGGTAATGTTTTGCTGATAAATAGATCTGTTCTTGCTGTACACTTTTGGTATTGTGCCTGTTCAAATCAGGCGTGCAGTGTGCTGGGTGAGAGCAACTGATGAGAGATGAAAGAACTTAGTCCCTCAATTTTCTCCCTTTGGGGATGCTCTCTAACTACAATATACACTACCATATATGGCATATGTTCTTTTGGGGACCTTTATTTACATATAGGTACATTGTGTAACTTACAGCAAGATTGTAGACTGAGCACTCACATAGGAACACAGTGCTTATATGAAAACCGACTTTGTAATCTTTCAGTTTAAGAGTGATCTTATTAAAAGCTTATGATACTGACATTAATTAATACATGGCTATATTAAGAAGAGTTAAATACCATGAAACCAGATACAGGTACTAGACAGACTTTTTAAAGAATATGAATTCTAAACAAATGACATTATCAAGAAGGTGACCATGTTCTAACGGAAGCTCATCATCCAGACCACACAATAGTATGAAAGCAAAACTCACTCATCAACTGAGAAAAGGCCAGAAAATTAAGCAACATGTCTGTGAATCAAATATATAATAGCAGAGAGATAATATCAAAGTATAATAATTTGAATAAGCATAGATATGGTTACTATTTTCAAAGAAATGAAAGATACATTCATTATACATCAGGTCCTGTCTTGCATCCTTTATCAATGACATAAATTCAATAATTACAAAACAATAATTAGGAACTATGCAGAAAGTATTTAGAGATCACAGAAATTTCAAAAGAGGAGAGGTTGGAGTGGGGGTGGAAAGAATGGGACCCAGGTTTCTTAGGTCACTGGTGTAAAAGTAAAGTATTGTTAAGTGTTGTTAAATGCTGTTGGGAATTATAGTTTTGTGTTGAACTTTCTTTAAGTCTTTCTTCTATATGCATTCTATGTGGATTTTTGTTTTTATGTGAATGAGTGAAACTAGCTCATGCCTTTGAAAGGGAAAATAGACCCTTCCCTTCTGCTTAGTAGCATGGTTTGGGAACTGTCAGCAAGTGGTTCCTTCTCTGGCAACCAGCCACCTTGCTATTAGATCAACCCAGCTGTGTTGGACACTTTTTGATCACTGAGAGAATATGCCAGCTGGAAGGAAAATACGCTGAAACCTTGTTTCTGATGCATCAGGTATTATTTAAGTCACAACCTCTCCAGACAACAGTGTAAGTCAGCATTCTAGGGAATACAAGCTTTATTTTAGATGACCCTGCGACCACTGTCACCCAAGAGGGAATGGTAGCACTTCTCCAGTAAATATGCAAGAATATAGTAGTTGGTACAACAAAAAGCCATGCTGTGATTGGTATAAATTCTTCCCTTTATTTACATACAATCTATCATCTTAAATATATACCCAAACTGTTTTGCTTACTTTTTCATTTGCTTGGGAGCCATTCTCTTATGTACTACTTTGCTGCTTTACATGACCCTCAATAAAAGAGCTTCTGACTAGTGGCCTTTGTGCCTACTTGGGATTTTTATCAAAAGCACAGTGAGCTTTAGCATCTTAAAGAGGAGACAAAGTCTTAAAGGAGCAAAGACAGCCTCTGTCAAGGGATTCTGGAAGAAACAAGAAATAATTTATGAGAGAAAGGAGGTAGTCAATATGAAAAATGGAAACATGGTAGATGACGGACTACAGTTGTAGTTGTTGAAAGCATTTCTGTGAGTTACCAAGCCTTGAAGGCTGAGAGACCCAATATCTAAGCTTGAGGGCTAGAAAACTAACTGGTATGATTGCTGCTAAATACTGATATAATTGGCTGCTACTTGAGACCAAAGATTTCACTAGCTATGCAGTGCCAGGATCCTGGCATACATGGCCCAGCACAAAGAATCTAACAAAAACAACTAACTATACCCATGAGACATCTAGTGCCTGGGGCCCTGAAGTGTAGGAGGCACAGAAATTCTGGTAGACACTTACTGGTAAGCATTATGGAAAACAGAAATATTAAGCATGCCTGCTTACCTCTTCAAAGAGAAAGATGTATAACCTGCTTCCTACCCAAAAGGTTTAGAATAGAGGTAGTTTATAACCTTGTAACCTTTGCACTATCTGTGTGAGCCAGACCATACCAGCCATTCCCAACCTTAAGACGTCACATGTAGTCAATCTATAGAAGATGTCACATGTACCTTACAAAGAATTTTAATGTAGTCATGTCTTATGATTTGTATTAATTATTAGTTAATTGTATTAAGAATTGTAATAATTATCAGTAGAAATTTTTGTCACCAAATTGTGCTATGCTTAAATATGCCTAAAACAAACTACTTGGGGTCAATGATGAGCTCAAGTTTCCAATGAAGGATTGTATCTCACAAAAGCAAAGAAGGTAGCTCCAATGGAAAGAAACCCAGTGTTGACCCCGGATCTCCAATAAACATGTGTGCACACGCCCTCAAACATGAACTGAACATGCATGCGTGCACACACACACACACACACACACACACACGCACACACACACTCAAAACATCTGTGTGTAAAAATACATGCTTTATATTGTATTGACCTTAAAATGTAATCACAAGTTAAACTTACCTGGGAAAAAGACATAACAGTTTTCGTATGGAAAACAGACTACACCAAGAAAGCACAGAAGTTGAAATGACTTCATGAGTTTTTTTCCTTCTGGAAGCACAGGAAATGGTGGAGTTAAGGTTCAAAGGTTCCCAGTGGGAGGAGACAAAAAGAGATCCAGCTATAGAAAAAAGGAAAGCTGTCTGTGAATGAGTTAAAGCAGACACATCCTTGGTTATAAATTTTTTTCAACCTTGGCCAACATTTCTTGACTCCTCACTTGAAATTCATAACTATTCTAGACTTCTAACTTGTATTCCTCATGATAGCCTATATTTTGTCCCATCATATTAAAAATTCTATTTTAGAATGTTGGTTTAAAAGAAAAGGAGTATGTGAAGATAGAAGATGTTAAGTACCAAAAGGAAATATGAAGAAATCTATTCAGATTATATTATCCATTATTATATTACCTATATAGTTATGAAGACCTATTACTTTTACTTTTTCTACAAATAATAAATTCTAATAATTTATGCAGTAAAAAGAAATGCACATTCTTCTTGCAAGGAACCTTAAACCAATATTGAAATTTATATTTAACAAAAAGAAAACAATTAAAATTTAGAGGTATGAAAATACTATTATCTGTGTATCTTGAATGTCTTTCTCTGTTTTATTCTCTCATTTGGAATTCAACCAATAATAAATGAAATATTAATCTTTATTAATACTGCTATCATGGAGCTATTTCAATTTTAAAAACTTTAAATTTTTCTGCACTATTTTGAGCATTAGTTCTATATTCTTTCCCCCAGATTTAAAATGTTTTCTTGTTCTAAATAGGCCTTAGTAATAATCAAAATTTATTTCAGTTCTAAAAAATTTTATTTCTTATTTAATTAAAGCCTAAATTAACTATTCATCTTGTTCTCTTCATATCACTATGTTCAGAATAATACTTTATCATTTAGAACTTTCCTGCCTACCAGTTCAATCTTAGCCATTCTAAGAGTTCTCCGTTCTCCACTTGTGAGGTCATAGAATAAATAAAGGGAAGCTGAAAACAGGCATTACTTCAAGACTTCCAGTCATTTTATTGGGTTTATGAAGACTATCATGGAGGAAGTACTGCAGTACTGTAACTTCAGTTCAAATACAGTCACACAGCTGTTCACTTGACCCACAAGCTGATCCACTGGACAATTTGGGGATTTAGTTTAGTTGATTCTTGAGGAAGGAATGTAGTAGGTATAGGCTGAGCTTGCCTCATCTGCCCATGATCTACGATTGCAAGTATGTGCCACTACACATGGAAAAATTGAGCTATCTGTAATTGTCTCTCTAATACCTTGGCTATAGCAAAATAAATCATCTCCAATCTTTCAAAATATTTATCTACAGATCTTCTACATATCAAATGATCTTTACATCACTGGGATTCATTGGTGATCAAGATATGCTTCATTTTTTTCCTTCCATTTTAATGGGAAGAGGCAGAGAGTAGCCAACAAATAAGATAATATCAATGTAATGTTTATCAAATAAATAGGGTGATATAAAAATTAAATGTAATAAAGAACAGACAATTATAAGTTTAATCTCCAGGATCAGTTTTCTGAGGTTGCCTTGGAAAGTGCAGATCATTTCATGAGTTAGACCAAAAGTAATTCAAGTAATGAGACCACAAAGACTAATGAGAGTAGTGAAGGACCTGGTCTTAAGGAAAGGCCAATGTCCTGACAGCCTGGTGAGGAAAAGGAGAAAAAAATGTCACAAGGCAGTAAGATAAAAATTGGAGATAAATGTTCGGGGCTTTTTGGAACATAATGTGTATAATTTTTAACTTTCTGTTGCTTTGATGAAAACACCATGACAAAAGTAACTTACTGGAGAAAGAGAAAGTGTCTATGCTGACTCACAGTTCCAGAAGATACAATCCATCGTGGTATGGAAGGCACCACACCAGGCAGCAAAGACCTGGTGGCAGGTGCAGGAGGCCAGCTATTCGCACTGCATTCAACTGAGGAATGAACATGAAGTAGGGCCAGGCTACTAAATGCCAAGGCCTGTTTTGGCTTGATAATAGGAAGGGTGTCTTGAATGAGAAATGTTATCCATAGGTGCAAGTATCTGAATCCTTGACTCTCTGACAGTTATATTGTTTGGTGAGGCTATGGAAATTTTAGAAAGTATAGCTTTATTGGAAGAAGTACATTAACCAGAGAAGGTTTTGAGAGTTTCTACCTTACGTCAGTTCCAATGCCTGCTCTTGGTCTTATATATGAACTTGAAGGTGTGATTGCTCAGCTTCCTGCTCTGATCTCCTGCTGTTCCACCTCCTGTGCCATTATGAATTCTCCCCTATTGCTGTTTCCTTAATAAAACATTGAGCAAAAGCAACTTGGGGAAAAAATGGGTTTATTTCAGCTTATACGGTACACAGTTCATCGTCAAAGGAAGCAAAGGTAGGACCTCAAGGCATGAACCTAGAGAAAGAAGCTAAATCAGAAACCACAGAGAAACTTTGCGTACTAACTTGCTTCCCTTAGCAAATTTGGCTACCTTTCTTATATAACCTAAGTCCACCTACTCAGGAATGGCACTTCCCACAGTGGGCTGGTCTCTTCTACATTAATCAGTGTGTGGCCTGCACTACCACCTGGGGCCATGGTGAGGTCCAGAGACCAATGTTGCTACCTTTGGCTGGGGAGTATCTGTGGCCTGTGCAATGGCAGAGGGCGGGGTTGATGGCTATGGTCTATACTGCTGAAGATTTTAGACATGCTGATGCTGGAGACCATGTGGAAATTCAGTCTGCTCTGTCACCAGAAATCATGTATAAGGACAAGATCCATGCTTCACCAACTACAAAGGACAAGGAAGTTATTTTTGCCATGGTATTGATGACTGCAGACTCACTGTTGAGAAAGGGACAACAGAAGATTCTGTGACAACCCCTCTGACTACTCCATTCCATTTCCCCAAAAGTAACAGCCTAGACAGAAAGCCATCAAAGAGAACTCTTTAAAAATCTTGATAAGGATGCTGAAGCGTTGATCTCCACAATTGATGGCTTCTGGTGGCAGGTGTGGGTAAGGAAAGACTTGGTTATCTTTAAGGGATTGGCCATGGGTTGGTTGATCATGCTCCAGTGAATATTTGGAAGACACGAATTGAGCCTGGTTTTTTTGTTGTCGTTATTTGTTTGTTTGTTTGGGTGGGTGGTTATTTTGATTTGCTTTGGGGTAATTTAGTTAAGTTTGGTTTGATGTTGTTATTGTTGTTTGTTTGTTTGTTTGTTTTAATTTCCTTTCTCTTTATTTTTTGGGGGGATGGGGTGGGAGGAGATGTCTTAGGGGTGAGAGGGTGGATCAGAGAGTACTGGAAAGTGAGGGTTCTAGGAGTTCATGTATGAAATTCACAATTAAACAATAAAAATGTTTACAAAAAAACGAATAAGAATAAGAAAGAAAAGAAAAATGCCCACAGACATGCTCATAGGCCAATCTGTTGTTGGCTCATAGCCAATTCCTCAGCTGAGATTTCCTCTTACGGGTATATGTACATCTATGTAAAGTTGACCAAAACTAACTATGATGCTTAGCATTACTGGAACTTTATCTAATGTTTGAAAGTAAGAAACTGGAATAGTACTAATGTAGGCAAAACTCTAGCCAACCCAATCCTTCCCAACTTCACTCCTGTTTCAGTGGAGTAATCTCCTATTTCAGCGTTTTATAAAGTGGCATCTGTATTAAAGACTCTAACTACTGTTTGACTGTGGCTGAATTGAACACCCTGATTGTGGAGAGATGAACTGTTTTTGGTCAAAATCAAAAATTATCTTGAACTATTTTTGGTCCCTTTTAGTAGCCATTTTCCTTGACTTTGTATCTGGCCATAAATATTCTTAAACTTTAGACAAAACTCTTATATGCAAAATGAATGCGTGATCCCTAAGTTCCATCATCCCTAAGCCAAGAATGTGATCAATTGCATCCTTATACTATCTAGTCTTACTGTAGCCCACTAACCTAAAAGCTTTTAGAAACACATTAATTCTTGATCTCGTCTTCTATGACTACAAAGTTCATGCAACCTTTTAAAATATTTTCTTTCATTTTGTCTTTAGATTATCATATAATGGCAACACTCACACATTTCTTTCCTTCCTCTAAATCCTCCTATATACCTCTTCATTCTTTCTCTCTCCTGAAAGTTCATGGCCTTTTAAAAATTAGTTCTTGCTACAGAGGGGTGTGTGTGTGTGTGTGTGTGTGTGTGTGTGTGTGTATTCCTAAATACTTAGACATAAGCTGTTCAGGCTATATGTTGTTTGTTTGTATATGCTTTCAGAATTGACATTTGGGTAGAATAGCCAACTGGTTTGTTCTCTCTTAGAGAGGAAGTATTTTACCCAACCTCAACTAATCAAAATGGAGAGCTATGGGGCCCAGATCTAGCTGATACATATACAACACAATTCCTGCTCCTAAGGCTGAGATCCTTGTAGAAGTAAAGATTAAAGAGAAACAGAGTTATATTTGCAGTGAGATTGTGTCTCCTAGGAATATCAGAAGCTACGCCCCTAAAGTCTCACCAACATAACTGCCATAACAAGAACTGCACAAGAATGACACCAATAGGTGTGCTAATATGGAGAGGGGAAAGTTCACAAGGCCTCAATCTACATATACAAATAATTTCATGAAATGGATGATGGATTTATCCTTTGAAGTAGTTGGAACCCACATTCCGAGGCCATATTTACTTACATCTGGCTCAAAATATGAAAGAGTTAATATACTTACATTTATGGTTCTAATGTACACAGTTTCTTCATTTCTCAGACCTAAGCACTAAGATGCCTGTTTCTTGCAATTTTATAAACATGCTTGCTCCTGCTAGGCTCTGGGACTAGCAGCTGCTCGCCTGCTGTCTAGTTAGCTCACATGGCTAGCTAACACTCTCCAGATATCCCAGCTCTGCCCTGCGAACAGCCTCCACCACGTTGCTGGTTGTCTGATTCCCGAGAGCACCGCCCATTTTTTCTTGCCTAGTGCCTGCAATGGCTATGACAGCCAGCTCCCTTTAGTCCCGAGGAAGGAAAACACTAAAGTCTTTTATATTTTAAAACTGACCAGATAACTCAAAGGCTGGGCGAAGAGTATCCTGCCCCATCCTTCTTGGCCTCTGTCCTGGGGGAGGCCACAAACTACCAGTCCCCAAGACCGACATGTCTGTGCTTCCTCTCTGCTCCACAGCCTGGTCCAGCTCCGCAATCCTCTATGTCCCTTCCTCTTCCTGTCTGACCCAGAAATACCGCCTTATCCTTTACCTAGAGATTAGCTTCTGTCTTCTTTATTGACCCAATCAAGAGACAATTAGGGAACTTCAACCTCCAGATGCCTAATGCATCTTCTAATCTAGAAAAATCTTTTTGGGCATGAAAAGCTAAAGTTAGTATCTGTGAGTGGTAAGCGATTGTGTGTGTGTGTGTGTGTGTGTGTGTGTGTGTGTGTGCGCGCGCGCGCGCGCACACGCGCGCGCATTATTGAAGCATAGTCCATTATCTTTAGCCCTGGCTGAAATTGCATTCACCGTGTAGCCTAGGCTGGCATGTGCTACCATATCTAAAAGAACAGCTTCTCTGACACTTGCTGTGCTTAGTCCCATAATTAAAATGTGAACTCTGGTACTTAAGTAAAATGTTATAGAATATGCTTAAAACTGGCAATTTTGAAAGCTAAACAGTTTCCTGTTTCATTTCTATTTATTTCCTGCTTTGTTTTCTGGAACAATATGTGAACTTTGGGCCCTTCAATGTCCAGCTTGCTGTACTTTTTCTGTGTTTTTTTGTATATAACTTCTTACCTTCGAACGTGTATTTATTTCATTGAAGTTTCTGTTTTCTTGCAATCAATTTTGGAGCATTTTGTAAAGGTCAGCCTAGTCACTGCTTTTCTAAGACAAAATAAATACTGCTGCTCAAAGGAGTCTTCACTCTGAGTTGGAGAAAAGCAAACACTTGTCATTGAAAACCACTTGCCAAAGAGTCCATCTCTAATATGAAAAAGAAATGTTCTGAGTCAGAATCTCAGACCTCAGAAATAGATATTCACTTTTATTCCCTTAAAAATGTTGGCAAAGGAGAATGAATCCTTTTCAAATCAAATCAAACCAAATCAAATTAGCTTATTCTATTTTGAAAATAATTTTGTATTTGTTATTTGGAGTAGGACTTTTATACAAAAGATGAAAACTTGAAAGGATTTGTACTGGGAATCGTATAGCTATCCATCATACAATAAAAAGAATCCTAGTTAGAAATTGAAAATACATGATCTAGTCACAATGGTAACATTTTTAAATCTACTAGATGGGTATAATTCTCCCTGGCTCACGTATGACTAATTTAACTTTATAAACTATTAGAACATTTCACAAATAGAAAAATGCATGTAGTTTGCAAGTACTAGTAAAGAAAATCCCTTCCATTTAAATAGCATTAAAGAATAGTAATAATCATATTGTTTTATGTGTTTGGAACTATTCTAAGCAGTGTGTAGTGTGTGTGTGTGTGTGTGTGTGTGTGTGAGTGTGTGTGTGTGTGTGTGTGTATCTGTCTGTCTGTGTAATGAAACAAACATAGAAGGCTGTTAAGTTAAGATTAAAAAATCGTATAATTTTTTATTGTTGTCTTTATGTTTTTGGATGAGAAGAGTGAAACAGAAATAAAATCGATAAAAGGCTTTACATTTTCTCAATTTTTTTTTAAGTGTAAATATAATAAGAACATAGAAACTTTTCAACAAACATCAATTCCCACAAACAGTTTAGACTTGGCCATTGTAATATATATCTATATTATATAAATATAGATATATACTGCAATACATATATTTATTAAATTCAATGAGATGATTATGTAGAGTGTATGTGTTTGCCTCTGTATGTATACATGCATGTGGATGTATGTATGCGTACATGTATATTAGTGAAATTAAGCGGATTCAGTGCTATTAGCACTTCCTTGCCACTTCCTGGGTTTGGAATCCTGTGATTCCAAGATGATTGCCTGCCCTTACCCAGATAGTAAAAATAGCCAACTAGGATGTCTTGTAATTGTTGAAATTTTAATTGGTTTAGAAAGTAAGGCATAAAATAGTAGTACAGCTAGAGCCAAGATTAGATTTAAAGTCAGTGACTATTTACGTCTGTGATTTATGAGCTGTCTCTGCAGTGTATGCTCCTTCTTTGGCACCTTCTGCTAAGAGCTGCCACCTACGCATTTCCTTAATTGGCCTAAAGTCTCCACTACTGGCATCAGTCTACGCTACATCATACTTGATTAGATTTCATCTGGCATAGAACAGGAAAGTCATGCTTATCAGGAAGCTCTACAGATTTTGTTGTTGTCTTATCAACCATGAAATTATGCCACCAATGGTTTCTATACCAACTATTGTTGTATACCAGTCGTGATTAAATTACAGTGAACATATAAAGAAACTTTAGAAAGGACAGTTGAAGGTGTAAAACTTGATATGTGTTTCATTTTCCCCTTACAATTAAAAGTTGTCCCAACTGGCTGAATATTGGGAATTCTCAAACTCAATGGAGGAGAATTTGAATTTCAGGGAGCCGCTTGGCAAAGAAGGAAAGAGAATCTTGCTATGTTTCTATTTCCTAAGAATCTACTTCTCTGTGTGTTTTACAAGTGTTCCTCTGCAGAAGCATAGAAAATATGGCACCATGTTTCCAAGACAACAGTGTAATCCCAAAGGACAATAAACAAGATGTGAAGGCAGCTGGTAGCCAAATGAGCATCCGGAGCTAGTGAGAGGTCCCATCTCAATGGGGAATTGAATGAAAATCTCTGGGCACTAAAAGTTAGTGTGAAGAGGAGGGCTATATTCAGGAAGCTAAATCACTTGTGTCCCAGTATTCTATGGTGCTGAAAAATATCAAATTGTCACTCCTGACAAACTCTGTGAAAGGAATTTAATTTCTGCCAGGTTCTTTGCTCTGAGAGGTAAAGCCCTTTCCACATTTTAGTTGAAATAGTCATCCTAATCTCTCCAGTCCTTGGCAAGAATGACTTACCTGAACCACCCTTTCCTCTCCTATAGAAAAGCCCTTGAGCTGTTCACGACAGCACACACAAATTTATCTATAGAATAAAATATTAGATAGTCAGAATCAGCCACACATCAAGTCACCTCATCTAATTATATCCCATCATGAACACCATTATAAAATTTTACATTTGTCTTCTGGGTAATCTTGGTCAATGCTATATTTGAGAAATGAAATAGATGTGATCTCTTCATGCTTGGAACCCCTAATAAATTCTTGTTAAACTCTTTGTAAGTTTCTATTATTAAAATAACACATAGCCACAGCCCCAACACATTTAACCATATCAAATTTATTGTCTTTTCCTTTCAGTAGGTCAAAAGCCCAGTACAGCAGGATTAGAACCTTTGCTTAAAATCACAGTGGGCTGGCATCAAAGTGTTGGTTAAAATTGTAGATACCAAAGTGCAGAGTCCTTGCCACAACAACTGATGTGATTTTGCCAAGATTTATTTGTTCTTCTTGTTTCCAGAAGATACTTCTTCCATCTTCAAGTCAGCAGCAACTCAAAGGAGTCTCTCCCACTGTGGGTCCCTCCACATGAACCTCTCCCACTACTGGGTTCTAGCCACAGTCTGCCTTGAAGTTCTTTCTCTCCATGTTTCTCTCCAACTCCCTCTTCCTTTCTCTTCTTCAGAAAACCTTTTCACAATGTAGACTCTTCTGGCTTAAAACACCATCTTGTGACTCTCCTGCCTCAGCTTCCAGGAGGATTGAATATCCATCAGTTCTGGGTAACTTTAACTTTTTTAACATTTATTTTTAATTTTTAGTTATGTGTTTGCATGTGAGCATAAGGGTGCAGTAAATGCACATGAGTGTAGGTGTCTGCAGAGACCAGAACATGTCAGGTTCTCTTCAACTGTAGTTACAGGCCGCTGTGAACTACCTTCGGGTTCTGGGAACTGAAATCTAGTCTTGTGCAAGAGACATCCACATTTTTAACTGTTGAACCATCCTTCCGGCCTTTAGATTGAATTTTTAAATTCACAATGTGGATGACCTTACAGAATTCAGGACAATTTTGTCATCTTATATTTAACATAATAATTAACTTTGCCCTGAAATCTCCTTTTAATATGTATGACAACACAGCCCAGAGGTATAATATCATCAGGCAGCATTCTCCAGAAACATTTTTTTGTTAATTATTACACTTAGATAATAATGTTTTTTTGTATTAGAACTAAAAATGTTGAAATTCAGAAAGGAAACATTAAAAGTACATTTCAGATGTCACATAGACAATACACAAAAGAGGTCTAGAAATCGGGTTAAGAACAAGTACACTAGATTGCAAATAGATACATGCTGTGACCTTGAGATCCATCTGCCCATATCAGAAGTCACATAGAGAATGCACATAAGAGATCTAGAAATCAGACTAAAAACAAGTGCACTGGATTGTAAGTAGATGCATGCTGTGCTACCTGCGAATGACTATATTCATGCTGGACAAGAGATACAATTTATTTTTAACCAAACACAAAATTGGGGTATTTTTCTGTAGAACAGGTGGGATGCATAATCTTCATTGCCAACTCGATTCAATATAAAATCACCACAGAAACATAGCTCTGAGCATGTCTTTGAAGGGTTTTCCAGCAAGGTCTCACAGAAGAGGGAAGACTCACCCTGAGAGGTCAGTGCCATCATATGGGCTGGTTTCATACCCTGAATAAAATAAATCAGACAATAAGTAATTGTGCTCCCTAATGGTATCACCCAGGAAGATACAGTTTCAATATATGAATGGCAAGCACTGCTATCTAGACTATGGCTACAAATAGTCTTCATACATAGTTCATTCCACCACTGCTCACCTCATTAGCCCAAGTACTAAAACATCTTCTCCATAAGTTTAAGCATATCTGCCTTTCCTCTTCTACTTTTATTGAAAGAAGCATCTCTGGTCTCTACTACAAAAAGAATTCTTCCTCTAAATCTTTAGGTTTTATTGATTTCTGCTTATCAGAAATAGATTCATCATTAATATGTGTTTACCTTTTTGTACAACATTTAAATACTGTCAAAATTTGGTCATCTTCTTGTCATTCTTAGGAGAGGATATTACAGATAGAGTCTTACTACAAGGCTCTAACTGGCCTTACTTTCCGAAGCATCCTCCCTTAGCCTCCAGGCTATGGTCATTATCTGTACCACAAAGCTTGACTACTTTTTTAAAGCAAGGAAAAGGGTTACTTGATCAGGCTTAGGTGTTTCCAAGTTCTTGGCTTCGCATCCAAATAGTTGAAAATAAAAGCTCACACAAATTTGAAAAATTAACAACAAATTTTTTTGAGAAAATTTAAATACAGAATGGAAAAGCATACACAGAGGGTACACAGAGGTTCTGATTATTGTTTGAAGCTTCTTTTTGCGGAGTTCAAGACAAGTAATTAGGTCAGTAAGAGATATAATGAGGGTGATTCTCTGATTTGATTGATAGATTAGCTTATGTAATCTTACTTTACTATGTCCAGACCTTCTCATAGTTCTCTTAGTTCACTTAATTTGTGCACATAAGTATAAGATGGTAAATGGACGATTTTTTATTTTTATTTGTGAGACTAAGTTTGACTTTCTGGATATTATTCTTAGTTTTCATACATAGATGCATTGGAAATGTATTTGAATAAGAATTCTAGAAGTTTAATTGTTGTGAGTGGTGGGAAAACATATGCAATTGGTGAGCAAGTGGGGCAAATATAACATGATGCAGGTAGGGGTCCATATCTTCAAGGTACATTATTTGTAAAGGTGTGTGTGTGTGTATGTGTGTGTGCACATGTGTACAGTTTGTTCAGGGAAAGCAGAGATGTGTGTAGCCCAAATCAAGGAGAGTCCCAGGTTACTAAACTGTTCCTTATGTTTTACTACCTCAAACAAACATATAAAGCTTATGAACAATGGGAGTCTTGCTCTCTACGCATCTTAACCAGATTAGTATGCCTTTCCTCCTGTTACATCTTAGTCAATTCTTTGTATTGCTCTCATTATTGACAGACTCTCTTCTGAACAAAGTTTCATACTTTTTTTATCACTACTGCTGGTTCAGATTTCATCTAAAACTCAAGACAACATAGGTAATACTTATTTTCTAAAATTACAGCCCATGACCCCACTGTTCCACACACACATAAAGCCATTTTCTTAATATCAAACTAGATATGTTTTTATAAGGGCCTTCTGCTTCCCAGGTTCCTAGTAAAGCATCACATTTTTATGAGGTTCCTGGGAAACTAGGCCAATACTAGTTTTGACTAATGAAAATACTAGGAATTCACCAACCTTATTACCTACTGCACAGCTCAAAAACAACCATACTGATAGAGAAGATTGTCCTTTTAGACTCCCAAATGAGATGCCAACTTATAGAAGGTGTTTTATGAGAATGGATGCCAACATCCACAGCATCACATATAACATAACAGCAACTTTGGAACCACAGTCATAATAAGCAGAGTAGTCAGCCTCTTTCTCAGTGACCCAGTTGGAGACATTTGTGTTTTCTTCCAATATTTTTAGATCCCCAAGGTCTAGCAATTGAGTGCAACTTTTGACACTGTGACAAGATGTTGTGAGCCATAAAAGTGACCCTTGAGAGTTGTGTAATCGAGTTACCAAAAACATGTACAAAAATGATCTTTTAAGAAAGCTTATGATTTTACATTGAGTTGCATCCATAGCTATCCTGAGCAACTTGCAACCTATGGCTGATAGAGCTTCCATTTTTTAATAATAGCAGCACTGAATCATAGAATACATCTAATGACTCCCTATCTCCCAAATCCTAACGCCAAGGGAGCTGCCATGAAATAAGCAACTATCATCCAAGTAGTATCAACCCAATCCTCAGGAGGCAAGACAGCTACTATACAATGAGAAGAGATTGTAATATATGTGTTCCTCAGGCAATCCACTGGGAGGCTTCTTAGTGCTGCTGTATTGGTTTGATCCTAAGGTACAGCATGCACATCCCAAGAACAACACAGCAACAGCAGCAGGTTCGAACTACCTAGACCAGTGAAAGAAGGGGAACCTAGATCAGGTGGTGGAGCCTCGAAATGGTATCATGGTATGAGATCAGCTGCAGCCTTTGGACTGAACAGCCCATCTTATTCACTCTTCTCTGAGAATTTTCTGGGAAACAAGACCAAACAGATTCTTGGCAAGGTTTTCCCTGGTGGAAAGAGGTTATTTAGAAAGCAAGTAGTTGTGAAACTTCCCACTGGTGGATGCATCAGAGTGTGTTACTTTTCCAAGCTTTCTTCTGTACAGCCAATGTCTTCCTCCTATCATACAGTGGACAGAACTAGAATCACTGATTTATATTTGGTCTGATAAGAACACGTTTGGAGCTCACAAAGTTAAAACAAATCTGCTCATACACATTGTAAACAGGTCAGCATGCACACATTTCTAAACTGGGCTGAGTTAGTAGCTCATGTGGTACCTTGGGCAAACTTGGATTCACAGAGACAATAATGGTGGACATTTACGTGCAGGAGACAGAGGGAAAAAGCATCAACCTAATGAAGTCCAGAGACAAGGCTGCCCACCTATCAATGGGACAAGATTAAACTTTGGAAAGGCTACTGCCTTTGTTTCCATTCCTTACGAAGTCTGTTGGCTGGAGATGAGATGGAAAGCAGATTCTGGTATCATCCACTCTTCCTAGATCGTCATTTCTCTGAATAAAGTCAATTTGAAGTTTAAACTCCTGCTTGTTCATTGCATTTGTGGTGACAGAAGCATGAATTTGGTGGTATTCTGAGGCCATTCATTTTCTTCTCTGGATAATGCTATCACCAAAGGCAGACTTTTCCCATGGCAAACAAAAAAACAAAACAAACAAAAAAAAACCAACAACAACAAAAACCCAGCCAATCAAAGTATCCCAGGCTACTGACTGTCTCATGTGAGGACAGTAACATGGGGTACATTGGGCTCACCTGAAAGAATTTGGTGCTTCACCACAAAAGGCAGTAAGGTTTGAGACCATAGATCTCTTCCTCCTCACTGCTTAATCCTGCCACCCTTTCTAGGACTTGTAATTCCAAAGAATCTTTAGGCATAAATTCTCTGTTTCTGTATCTGTTCCAATGGACCCAGAGTATGATGGAAGCTGCTGTTAGTGAAGTGTGGTTGGGGGAGAAAGACCCAACAGAAGACATGGACAGCTCTATGATAGCTGAGCCCTATGATAGCAGTTCCAAGAAGCTGGCTGGGTCTGGAGAATTTTCTCTTTTTATTATATGGTATGTCATTTAGGAAAGACTCCAGCATGCTCAAGCATTGATAGAAGAGAAAAAGAAAACAGAGAAGAAGAAGGTGAATGAGGTCATGACAGAGTGTAGCAATTAAGACTCATGTGGAAAGTTAACTAGCAAACATATTTAATCTATGTGTAACTTGTGGATCTGACCAACTTCTCTGCTAGTGGTCAGATTTGGGTAGGCATTATTCCTTCTCATTCCTTCTTCATGCATTAATATAAAGTTCTGCTTTTAATGGAAATTAAATCCTCACATATCCATGAGTTTTCATTTAGATATGTCTGCTTAATGATTTGCTCATTCGTGACCAATATTAAATTGATACAAAATCCTGGAGTTTCATGTGACATTTTGATCAACAGTTGGGTGAGGTTATCTTTCTCACTACCCTGTTAAGGTAAAGTTTTGCAACTGTTTCATATATATCACATGTTCTATCTGGTTTGTTTTCATTTTAATCTTTTTGTTGCTGATTATTCCACCCTATTTTCATCTTTGATGTCTGATATGGGGAGACTTTACATTTTATAGTACTGGTGTTCACTTGCTTCCATGTGGAATTCAGATGACATATTACATTTCCCCTTCTTTAGGTTCATGTTTCCAATTAGTAACAATTTATGCCTCTTTTCTTGTTTATAGATAATCCTCTCCTGTCTCATTCTATCGGGTGGAATTTACTGTAACATTCCCTGAGAAGGAGAATTAACTGAGAAAGATTGGAGAGGAGCATCTTTGATTGCACACCTGTGGGAGGGGAATCGGAACCAGACTTGCACAAGTAGATGGAAATGTGTTCTTGAGTCCTAGAAAGGTTCATTCAGAGCTTGGAAGCTTAATCGCTAAATAATTTCAAATTCAGAGATGGATTCCAGGTGACCAGTGATTATATTCAGAACCTGGAAAAGGTGACCTTAGGACCAGGTGACTTATTTCAAATGAGGCAAGTTCTAAAAATTGATAAGGGTGTTCGACTTGAGCCACACCGAGCAATATTCACTGAATGCAGCTGAGGGCATGCATGTCAGTCTCCAGGGCTTCTGTAAAGTGTATACCTAACACAGGGTTTCATATCACACAGATGAGACTATTTAATGACTGTTTTTCTCCACTTGTTTCCCATATTGTGAGGCAAAAGCATATACTTTTACTTAGGTTTTTTATATACATATTATTTTTTCTTATGTACCTTTTGTGTCAAGAATTGCAATTTCTGCATTCTTTTTTACAATGGTAGTCTATATTTTAATGTTAATTTTATATTTCAATAGATTACAAATTCATAAGTTCACAATGTCTTTTAATTAATAAATGATGTATATGTATAAACATGCCAAATGTTATGGGTTAAGTCCAGGAGGCCTCACCCCCACACACAAAAATATATAGGCTGCTAAGAAATACAGGCAGTGAGGAGCAGGAAAGATGGTCTTCTCCAGAGAAAAACACATTAATTAGATGTCCAGTGCCAAATGTCAGCCCTGAAAAAATACGTACAAGTAACATAATATGTACTTAACAGGTTATATTTATGAACATATATGTGTATGTATATGCATTAATAACAATTAGTAAACAGAGGGGCCATGAATTTGAAGGAGAGCAAGGAGGGGCATATGAGTTGATTTGACAGGAGAAAAGGAAAGGGAAACATTGTAATTAAATTATAATCTCAAAAATAAAAAAGTGTTAACAAAAGAATACCTGTATTATGTGTATCTTGAGAACTTGTTCATTAAAAGGCATACTTTTCTGTTGCCTTGGGTTAATGTTACATTTTTATAAAACAAATTACTCTCTCTTTAACATTTATCACATTTCTTTTCGTTATTTTTTTTGAGATGGGAGTCTCTTGTTGCCCAGGTTGGCCTCAAACTTGTTATGTTACTGAAGAATGTCGTAAACTGCTGACTGTTCAGCTTTGCCTTCCCTGTGCTTGGATCAACAGCGTATGCCACCATGCTCTTCACTTATTGCTTTGCAATTTCACCTATGTTTAAATGAATGATAAAATCTATTTCCGTCAGTAATGCAGGGCATCAATTTATCTTTATTCAGAGTAAAGAGCACTGCTGTTTCATCTTCCTAAAACACAATTAGGAATTCAAGAGAAAATGTTCATCTCTTTGTTATTTCTTAAATTATCTTTATTCATTGTTTTACAGTCCAGTCATTATCCCCCTCCTGGTCCACACTCCAACATTTCCTCATCCCATTCCTCCTCCTCCTTCTCCAAGGGGATGTTTCTACACCACCCTTCCACCCTGCCAAGCCTCTCCACTCTCTGATGCCTCAACTCTCTCAAGGGTTAGGTGTTTCTTCCCTCACTGAGGTGAGACCAGGCAATCCTCTGCTGTATATGTGTCAGGGGCCTCATATCAGCAGGTGTATGCTGCCTAGTTGGAGGTTCGGTGTCTGAGAGATCTCAGGGATCCAGGTTAGTTGAGACTGCTGGTCTTCTTATGGGATTGCCCTCCTTCACATCCTTTCCCAGCCTTTTCCTAATTCAACCACAGGGATCCCCAGCTTCTGTCCATTGGTTGATGTAAGTATCTGCTTCTCTCTTGGTCAGCTGCTTGATGAGACTCGCAGAGGGAAGCCATGCTAGGTCTGTAAGCACACCATACCATTAGTAACAGTGTCAGGCCTTGAAGCCTCCCATTGAGATGGATCCCCATTGGGGAAAATTTTCCTGAATAGAAAACCAATGGCTTGAGCTCTAAGATCAACAATTAACAAATGGGACCTCATAAAATTGCAAAGCTTCAGTAAGGCAAAGGACACTGTCATAGGACAAAATGGCAACCAACAGATTGGGAAAAGATTTTTACCAGTCCTACATTATATAGAAGGCTAATATCCAATATATACAAAGAACTCAAGAAGTTAGACTACAGAGAATCAAATAACCCTATCGAAAAATGGGAAACAGAGTTAAACAAAGAATTCTCAACTGAGGAATATCAAATATCCAAGAAGCACCTAAAGAAATGGTCAACATTTTTAATCATCCTAAAAATGCAAATCGAAACAACCCTGAGATTCCACCTCAAAGCCAGTCAGAATGGCTAAGATCCAAAACTCAGGTGACAGCAGATGCTGGCCAGGATGTAGAACAAGGAGTACTCCTCGGTTGTTGGTGAGATGGCAAGATGGTACAACCACTCTGGAAATCAGTTTGGTGAATCCTCAGAAAATTGTACATAATACTACCTGAGGACCCAACTATACAACTCCTGGGCATATACCCAAAAGATGCTCCAACATGTAACAAGGACATATGCTCCACTATGTTCTTAGCAGACTTATTTATAATAGCCTAAAACTGGAAAGAACCTATATGTCCTTCAACAAAGGAATGGATACAGAAAATGTGGTACCTTTACACAATGGAATACAACTCAGCTATTAAAAACAATGACTTCTTTAAATTCTTAGGCAAATGGATGAACTAAAAAGTATCATCCTGAGTGAGGTAACCCAGTCAAAAAGAACACAAATGGTCTGCACTCACTGATAAGTAGGTATTAGTCTAAAAGCTTGGAATACCCAAGATACAACTGACAGACCACATGAAGGTAAAGAAGAAGGAAGACCAAAGTGTGGGTGTTTCCGTAGTTCTTAGAAGAGGGAACAAAAATACTCCTGGGAGGAAACACAGAGATAAAGTGTGGAGCAGAGACTGAAGGAAAGGCCAGCCAGGGACTGCCCCACCTCGGGATCCATCCTCTATACAGACACCAAAGGCAGACACTATTTCAGATGCCATGAAGAGTTTGCTGACAGGAGACTGATACAGCTGTCTCCTGAGAGGCTCTGCCAGAGCCTTACAAATACAGAGGTAAATGCTCACAGCCAACCACTGGACTGAGCACTGGGTTCCCAATGGAGGAGTTAGAGAAAGGACTGAAGGAGCTGAAAGGGTTTGCAACCCCTTAGGGAAAAAAACACTATCAACCAACTAGACTCCCGCACAGTTCCCAGGGACTAAACCACCAACCAAAGAGTACACATGGAGCAACCCATGGCTCTAGCTGCATATGTAGCAGAGGATGGCCTTGTCAGGCATCAATGGGAGGAAGAGGCCCTTGGTTCTCTGAAGTCTTGATGACCCTGTGTGGGGGAATGTCAAGGCAGGGAGGCAGGAGTGGGTGGGTAAGTGGGGAACACCCTCACAGAAGCAAAGGGATGGTATGGGATAGAGGGTTTCTGGAGGGGAAACCTGGAAAGGGGATAATGTTTTAAAATGTAAATAAATAAAATATCCAATAAAAATAATAATAAATTTTCTTATTACTCAAAAAAGAATTTAAGAGAAAAATGGAAAAAGGAAAATGTGTTGAGAAGTCTGAAGTCTGCTACTGTGCTAATGTGTGTATTGTGTGTGTAAGAGAGAGAGAGAGAGAGAGAGAGAGAGAGGGAAAGAGAGAGAGAGCTTGAGTTACAAAAATCAATGAAAACATCAATATCCCTATTGAATCACTGATATAAAATAAATATTTAATACCATCAATAACCGGTTTTATTTCCAACTTCTTTGTCCTTTGTTTTTGTTCCTGATAGTGCTGGAGCCCTGATCTGAACCATGCATATTGAAATAGCTGCTGCCTGTACTTTCTTATACTTCCCCACCTGCTTACTTCTCTGGTGCATGCTGATTGGATCCTCTTCTCTTTTGTTTCCTCTGTTGTAGCTTGCCCTATTCACCTCAAATCTCTAGCTCTCCAGCACAGATTTGCTGTGATATCTTTCTGCTTGAGATGTCCACTCTCTAGGCCTCTTCAAACATCCATGTTCAAGAGTCCATGTATTTTGTGCTATATATCATTGATCTCATTAAAAATAAGTCTAGCCCCACCCCTCAAATCAACAATGTCCTATGACTTCAGTCAGAGATCATGTTCTTTTTAGCCTGTGTTAAGCATATGTTTTCCATCTGTATTACTAGTCACTGCGTTCAGTCTAGTCTCATGCTGATTATTCCCACCCTGAAATATTCTTTCTCTCTTTGACATGTCTATCATTTTTGCCTCTACCAAAACCTTCTTGTACATCGTTCTGCCATTTGCTTTGGCAACTGAACACCAGTTCCAATTTGACTCCAGCTAGAGTCATAATCATCCACTGCAGCAGATAGAACTTGGAGAATCTATGTGTCTAAATCACTACCAGCAAGGCCCAGGTTAGGTTCTACTGAACACAAACAACCTTGATATATGTGAGAAAAGAATTTTGAGGATGTACTACTTAGACCAGTGTGTAAATGTTGACTGAGAGACTCCTCTACTAAGATTATTAGTACAGAATAATCTACCCTCAAAGTTCATAAAGTGACATTCTTTAAATATCATCATTAACATCACCTAGATATGTTTTAGAATTGCATACCCCAACTGTGCTCCACATGGGTGGACTCAAAGACCTGGGAGGTAGGGTCAGAGTCCCCAATTGATTTCATATATCAGAATTGAGAAATTTGCTCATAAAGCAGCCTTGACCAAACTTTCAAACTGGATTAATAAAATCACCAGAAATGCTTCTGAAAACTAGATTAATTCCTGGGTCCCTGTACATAACACCCATAAACAAGACTTTGCAGAAACGTGCAATTTTTCTAGTATTTCCTGAATGGGTCTCTTTTTCAGTTAAGTTTTCATAACTGTATAAGCATTGGTCTATGTGTTCTTCCTAATTTCTTCTTTAAAGCACATGATCTTCTCTTTGGGATTTCAAAGGAAAGGAAGGCACTTACATCTGAAAACTGGGTTATGAAAGAGCTCATGTCACCATTAAGTTATACACTGGTAATCTCAGTACATGGAAGGTGGGGGTAAGAGTATCAGAAAGTCAAGGTCAGGTTCAGCAACATAGCAAGTGTGAGACAAGCCTGGGCTCTCTCAGATTCTATGAAAAAAGAGAACGGTCAATTTGCCAATTAAGTACAATATTCATTTTGAAAAAGAATGCATTCTATAGTTGTCTGTTTCCTGATATTAAAGGAAGTGACTTGTATCACAAACACTAGTTGCTTGTCGAAATTACAGATGTCTAGATCCATTCCACAAAATCTATGGTCATCAATGGACACACTAAAATTTTTAACCATCATTAGGACATCTAGTTCATAGTTCCTACACCAGAATATGTCATCATCTGTCATCTGTGTTATCTCGATGTGCAAAATAAATATGATACTGAATATGTCTATGTACCATTCATATATAAGCTCTGAGAATCATGTTCTTAGTGAACAAAATAGAAGTGTTTAAATATTTGATTTTGGATGTTTCTTCTGTTTCAAAGTATGATAATTAAGTTACTTTGAAAATACTGTGATTAAATTACTTTTTTTATCAGCTTTTATACATAGTCACTTCCAGGAATCAATCATAAATGATGATTAAATGTATTCCTTTGAACTCCTGTTTGATGGCATTTATTGCATTGGCTACAGGAAAATACTTACAATTTATTAGCCCTGTCAGTACAAAGCAAGCATAAAGGAGACTAACAGGAATGCTCTAAATATTTTGTTCATACTTTAAGCCAGTTACTGCAAATCTGTTATTTGTGTTCGCTAAAAATATTTAAAATAACAATCAAGTCCATGTACACTTACTGAAGACTGAATTATATTTTACTCCCAGAGGAAAAGATTAAATACTTAAAATATCCCAAGCCTATATTGGAAAATATGTCTTGTGGAAAAAAATTTTGTGTTTCCACTGCTTTGGCAACTTTTAATTAGGAAAGGTATGTCTTGGCTGAAAATCTCAAAGATTACATCGTGGTTACTTGCCCCTACTGCTTGTGAAAAGGCAGCCAGTCATAACTGGGAATCAATTGTTGAGAAAGAACACCCTTCCCTGACAATATTCCCATCCTATCTCCCATGGATCCCACAGACCTTCCCTCGTTAGCGTTCCTCACACCACTTGTTGTTTCATCTCAAACCCCAACTGCAGGAGCATCTTCTACTAACCCATGGTTTACTACTCCCAGGGCAACAGTAGACTGTAGGTAGACTCATACCTCTCCTATCTCTCTTGAGATCCTCCCCATGCCCCCTACATCTGCTGCCCCATTCGTATGCCCATCTCTATATCAGAAAACTTACTGTGATCTCCTTTTCCTCTTTGATGTCATTCATAAGAGAGCACAAAAAACTTCTCCAACCTACCCTCCCACAAGCCATCCCAATATCCTATCACTCAACATCAGAAGACATTCCCTGTGATCATACTAGCTGAGAAGGCCAAAAGAACAGGAAACATACAACTACCACATACTCTGCAAATCCAGAGAGGAAACAGAAACCAAGAAGCAAAGCAGCCACTCACTCATCTAAAACAAATCCAGAATTCAGCACCTAGACCTATAATCATCCCAAACCATGATGCCTACACACCAGAATAAAGATACAATCAATAACAATCAGGGCAATATGTCCCTGTTAGAGCACAACTATGCTACCAAAGCTGACCCTGAATATTTCAACTTAGCTAAAGTACAAGGAAAAGGCCTTAAAAACAACGATATGAACACCTAGAAAAAAAATAAGCAAGGAAAAATGGAGGAAATGAATAATTCACTTAAAGAAATAAACACACACCTACACCCACACCCACACCCACACACACACACACACCCACACACACACCCACACACACACAAATCAAGCAATTGAAGAAAACTGCTCAGTACCTAAAAATGAAAATCAGTAAAGAAAATACAATGAGGGAGCTCAAGAAGTAAAAAGTTTACAAATTCTAGCAGGAACTATAGAGGTAAGCTGCACCAACAGAATAAAAGAGATGATAGAGAGAATCTCAAGCATTGAAGATAAAATAGAAGACATGGACACATAAATCAAGTTGTGCTACAGAACTGTAGTAATAAAAGCACTATCATATAGCCATAAAAACAAATATGTTAGGCAATGGAATTGACAGAATTAACTGAAGACCCATAACCTCATGCATATAATTTTTGATAAAGAAGCCAGAAGTATACCCTGGAAAAACAATAGCATCTTCAATAAAAGGTATTAGTCAAACTGTATGTGTTCAGGTAGAAGAGTGTAAAATAGACCCTGCACAAAACAGAGTTCTGTCCAAGTGGATCAACAACCTCAGCATAATGCTAGATACACTGAATCTAATGGAAATGGCCTTAAAGATATTGGCTCGGAAGACAACTTCCTGAACAGAACACCAACAGTACAAGCATTAAGAGCAACAATCAATAAATGGTACCTCATGAAATAGAAAAGCTTCTGTACAGCAAAGGATACCATCAATAGTACAAAATGGCAGCTACCAAATGAAAAAATATTTTTTACCAACTCCACATTGCTAGAGGACTAATATCCAAAATGTAAAAAGAACTCAAGAAACTAAATATCAAAAACTCAAATAATCCAATTAAAATGGGGTACAAATCTAAAGAGATAATTCTCCATAATGGAAATTCAAATAGCTGAGAAACATTTAAATGTTCAGCATTCTTAACCATCCGGAAAATATAAAACTACTGTGAGATTCTACCTTATACTTGTCATAATAGCTAAGATCAATAACATAAGTGACAGCTCATCCTGGTGAGGATGTGGAGTAAGGGGAATATTCATCCATTGATGGTTAGAGTGCACACTTAGAAATCACTATGGAAACCAATATGACAGTTCATTAGAAAACTGAGAATTGATCTACTTCAAGATCCAGTTATACCACTCTTGAGCATATACCCAAAGGATGCTCCATTCTACCACAAGGACACTTGTTCAACTATGTTCGTGCAGTTTTATACATAATATTCAGAAACTAGAAACAACCAACTTGTTGCTCAACAGAAGAATGGATATAAAAATGTGGTGAATTGACACAATGGAATATTAGCCGTTAAAATAATGACATCATAAAATGTGCAGGCAAATGGACAGAATTAGAAAAATCAACCTAAGTGAGTAACAAAGACCCAGGAAGACAAATATGGGATATAGTCACTTGTAAGTGGATATTAGCTATTAAATAAATGGTAACAAAGTTACAAAGTATAGGTCCAGGGAGGTTGGTTAAAAGGAGGGGTCTGGAGGGACTCAGGGATCTCCCTGGGTGGGGGAAATAGATTTTCTAAATGGACTGTGGGCAGGTGGGACAGGAATGGAAGGATCAGATAGCTGGGAAGATGAGGTGGAAGAACAGAGTGTGGGTAGAGAAGGCCAGAATAGGGGGGTATTTGGGGAGTGGTGTGGAAATCTAGTACAGTAGAAACTTCCTGGAATTTATGAAGGTGATCCTGTTAAGGACTCCAGGTAATGGGGGATATAGGGTCTCAACAGACAATCCCTTGTCTCAGGCAAGGTTTCCAGTAGCAGGACTGGGTTGAATTCAATTACCGGGCCCCATTGAAGTATCCAAACAACCTGGCTATTGCTAAGACAAAAGGGTGTTCTCTGCAAACTGCAGGACCCCATTACTGAGGACAACACCCTCATAACTCACTGAACATGGAAAAGTCAAGCTAATACCTGCACAGAACCTTCACCCTATGTTCTATCCTCTTTAGTATGGAAAGGTACTCTAAAGTCTTCCAAAGGAGAAACATAAAAACCAACCTAACTACAAAAGCTTTGGCCTACAATCATGACCTGCCTGAAAAATATGCTAGGACAATGGTGGCACAGAATTTGTGGGATTAGTCAACCAATGGTTAATTCGACTTAAGGTCCACTCCAGGAAAGAGAACCCAAACCTGCTGCTGCTTAATTGTCAAAGAACCAGAGACTAGATACCTAGGGTAAAAACCAAACAGTGGTAGTCACAAAAAAAGAAAGAAAGAAACAAAGAAAGAAACAAAGAAAAAAACAAAGAAAGAAACAAAGAAAGAAGAAAGAAAGAAAGAAAGAAAGAAAGGAAGGAAGGAAGGAAGGAAGGAAAAAAGACTCCTAATATTAAAAAAATAAAATTGAAAAGTACAATCTTTTAATATTTTATGTCAAAAATAACATTTGATTATATACAATTATTTGCATTTCCTGTTATGGTTTCAAACAAAGTCTTGTTTTTAATATAATGCAATCCAAGCTGGCCTTGACTTTAGTACCCTCCCAGTTCAGACTCCTGTATACTGAAATGACTATTGCCCATCACTGTAACAAGCCTTAAAATATGTCTTTTCTGATTATAACGTGATTACATTTATTATAAACGTTCTACACATTTAGAGTAAAAGTAGACCTGTATTACTAAGCAACTCGTTTACTGTGTTTCTTTGGTACTATCCAAATATACTTGACTGGTGATAAAGAACTTCAATAATGACACCAATAATAATGTACTAAACTCATTTAACATGACTTAAATGGTAAAGTTTTCTAGGTCCTTTTTATTATTTCTGTCATAATGGAATTTTGATAATTGTAATAATAGTAACCATCATATGAAAGAAGTATATACATCAAGAAAAATTGGGGTGAAGATAAAATTGATCAAAAATAGATAACTTTATAGTTTTTGTGTCACATGGTAATAATCTGTAGTACTAAGTAAATACAGAGGGTTGGTTCATTCACAGTTCCTATGAGTTTTTAACATGCTCTGCTAAGCTATTGTAATAATCACCTTAGTTTTGACATTTTCCAGAATTATAAAGTGAAGTGCTATACATTAAAGACAAGAGAAAGACCAAGTCATAGCTAGTGGTCATGGTCCAACAAAATCCAGTCTGTTGGCCTGAGGCTAAGTACGGAATCCATCTGTTAAGCCAGATTTTTCCTAACTGAGAAGAAAGCAACTGATTGGCTGGGTCCAAGTTTCACTGTTTCATCTGACTTTGATGGCGTAGTATTATTCTTTTGGCATGACACAGTAATGTCTTTCTTCACTAACAGCATGAAACACTGCTGTGCTATAGAGAAAAAGTAACACTAAGAACTAAGCAATTTGACATTTAGCATAACATTTTTAAAAATGAAAGTTATTTTATAAAATTTATTAAAGATAATTATACTTTTGATCTAAATTATACTTGATCTGATTAAACTATGATCAGTCTGTTAAAGTAGATTTTAATATTAATGAGAACTTTAAAGTGATTTGTGCATACTAAGAAACACTTCAGACTGGACTACAAAATTGAGTTTTCCTTGATAGTAGTTTGCTCCAGGAAAGGGGACTTTTCATAAATTAACCAAGGTTACTGGAAAATCAGAAGGACAGTAATGAATTAGTTAGACAAACCACAGAACATTTAACTTAAGTGTGTCTCTGAATTATGAGACTTAGCTGTGGCAGTTATTGGATTCTATATTGACTTAGAGAGAAATGTGAGTCAGACATACTTCTCTACTGAGGATGGAGAACAAGTCTTTTGTAAGAAATAAGAACAGTGGTGAACCTTCACATTCATTGTTTTGTATGTTCTTTCATATCAAAACATTGGTTTCATTCTCTATTTGAACCAAAGCAAACTATTATTAAAAGAAGACATTTCAATACCAAAATAAGTTTGAAGAAACATATTTATTTCTCAAATCTATAATAAAATCTATAATAAAATCATAACATAATCTCTCCATTTTTGTTTCTATTATAGTGTTTTTTGCAGTTGACACATGTGTTTGCTGTAACAAAATACTTTATGAAAGCAACTTAAGGAAAAACAAGTATTTATTTGGGTTCACAGTTACAAGACAAGGAAAGCAATGTGACAGGAGCTTGCAGTCTAGAGGCAGAGAGATAAACGCGGGATTTCTCATTTTTATCCAATCACAATCTTAATTTGAAGATTTTCACATCACAAATGTCACAGTCTAGACAAGCAGTTCTTAACCTTCCTGGGATGCAAACCTTTAATATAATGTCTCATGTTGTGGTGAGCCCCAACCATAAAATCTTTTTCCTTGATACATCATAACTGCAATTTTGCTACTGTTATGAATTGTAATGTAAATGTCTGCGTTTTCCCTAGGTCAAGAACCACTGGTCTAAACAATACCTTGTACACAGAAGCTTGTCACCTAAGTGTTTCTAGACCAGGAAACAGCTATGCTACTGCTCTGTTCGACTTCATGAACCTGGGAGAGTGGAGCATAAAAATGAAGACTAGAGTCTCATGCAATAGCCAATTTTATTCGGGGCATCAGACAATTTATATTCTGAGGATATTCTGAGAGTCATATGAACAAGGTCATGAGAGCAAAGTTTACATGAGTTCAAGTTGTATAAAATTAGGAAAGCAAGGTCACATGAGTTTAAGCTTATACAGTCCAGAAGAAACATCATTCTGAATAATAATGAGTAATCTCAAGTAAAACCCACTCCTATTATTACACCTGGGAGGGGAACAAAAGCACATTCCAAGAACAAACTATGTTATGAAGGAACATAGATTACAGACTCTTGTGGTGTTTACTTGAAATTTTCTTACAAGGTCTCCGAAATCTTTTCACACAGCTTCATTCACAGGATGTGTTCTTATATGTGTCCCCTCCTTAAATTTCAAGCACAGTATGCCTAGAGTGGTTTTGATTCAAGATGTTGTTGGCAAATTTAATTGTCACTTAATGCATGAGTATTCTATAAGTAAGCAAATTATAAAAAACAATAAATAATATTAGACCAGTAAAAGCACTTTTTATCACACTGTGTAGCCAGGTATGAGGGTCCATTCCTTCTAACTCTTTAGCTATTCAATAAGCCATACCCTTGTAAGAAATGCCTCACAAGTGATGTGGGAAATGTATCAAAAACTTCTTGCTGTAACTACTTAACACCAAAACTCAAATGCTCTCAAAAATCTTATAAGTGGTATTTAGTCTATTCCCACGTGTAATTATGAACATGCCACACAAATGATTGATTATAATTAAGCAATTGACTATTATCCAAGGAATGGTTAGAAATGAATCTTCGATGAGAACCCCAATCAATTAACATATGATCACCATGTTGAATAATCCTTCCCTTTTCATTTTGGTATCTTCTACTAGGAATACAAATCTTATGATGTCCTATTCAAATAGAAAGTAATTCATATCCCAAGGAAAAATTAAACACAGTCACTACTTCAGATTGTTTAATGAGTCTATTATAGTCTGAAGATCCAAGATATAAACACAGAGTCATTGGTAAAGATGACAGGAGTTGGATGGATGTGTTCAGAGGCATTTACCACAAGTGCACAGGTCAAAGAAGCTAACATCACTGGAAAAAGATTCTCAGGTGACACAGGACTTTCTTGGTGCACAGGGCATTAATTTGGCCCCAGAAGGGCAAACTTGACTTTAGAGGATAGGGTTGAGAGACCTCTTTGCTCTTCAAGTGGAGTTTTGCTACCTTTCTGAAGACTTCGACAGTCTCCATGCCATTCACCAGCATACTTGATAGCCCAGGGCCTGTTATTATACCTCTTCTACATTTACAACCCTTCTGTAGCATTCCTTTTTTCTCTCCAGTTAGGTCAGTTTCCATCAGTGCATCTCTATCCTTCATGTGCTAAGTTATATATGAGGTCAGATACTGTTGAGCCCCAGTCTTCCTTCAGGACACCCATTTTGAGTATGGATGTCCAAACTGGATTTCTAAAGCTATCTACTATGATAGGAAGACACTGATTCTTCTTTAGTCTAGCCAATAAACTGTCACTGAAGTTAAATAAACAGTAGAGTAGTTAAAATAGTCAATGGTTGAGAAATATAAAATAAAAGTTTATTGATTGCAAGTTGTTGACCTGTAAAATTTAAGTATAAGTACAACATTTTTGTGTGAAGCATGTGGAATTTGTATATAAAATGCATGCTTCTTATCATTATGTAGAGACATTGTTAACCCCAAAGATCAAGGAGAAAGGCTACTGACCCATACCAAAATGGCCAAATTAATTAGAGCAAGCTTTGTAAAATACATTTACAAAGACTTTCTCCCCCTAAGGCTTTCTCCCCCAGAGCTCAGCTTTGGATATGAAGAAGATAAGGTTTTTATAGCTCATGGATAGGGGGTTCCAAATGGAGGATTTGATAAGAAAAATAGGCAGGGTTACAGGAGCAGAACATAAGCATATCACATCCGTTATAATGACATCCTGAACAAAAAACAGGATTGCAAGGTGCTCACACCTTGCAAGAGATAGTCATAACATGATAGCAGAAACTATCCTTTTGCAACAAAGGTAGGGTTGCAAGATGGCCATTAACTTTTTAAAACAAAGACATAATTGTCATTCCTGGAACAAGCGATGCAGAAGCAATTGTAGTTAAGGTAACAGATGGGGCATAACCGAATCCTTAAGAAATAGAGGTCTAGTAATAAACAGCAATGAAGCTATAAGATGGCTTTTAAGCCTAAGATTGAGGCAGGCTGGTTCTTCACCATCTATGAAAGTATTAAAAGTAATCTCTATAGGATTTTCAGACTTAATTTTAGGCAGTACCCATGTTCCTTGGAACTCAGATGTTGCTGCTTTGCTCTGGTGAGCCTTAGGTAGAAAAGGCTGGCAGGCAACATTCAGCTTTACATCTCTGAGTTCTGAGCTCTGGACAGATAGTGAGAGAAATGTAAACCCCAACCCCCCCACCCTCTCCATTTTTTAAAGCGGCCAGGTCAACTTCAATTGAAACACTTTGCTGACATCTGTCTTTGAACAGAGATTTCTAAAGCAGTTAGTTTTACTCTATGTTTGTAGGTCCCCACATTTCTACATAACTTTAAAAGTTAAAAGTTGGAACTTGGAGCTCAGATTACATTGCATAAAGTTTGAATTTGGGTACCAATGGGTGGGGTTTGTGAGCCTCTCTTGTCCACTCTTTCCCTTGTATACATCTATGTTTGTGAGCCTCCTGGGAAAAGAGGTCCTGATAATAAGATTACTGAGATTCTAACTATGTAAAATCATTGGAGGGCTAGTGGAGCTAAGTAAAGCGTGGCCTCAAGCAGAAGGAAATTCACCTGGGAATAAAGATGCTAGAAATCCATAAATAAAAACCACAGAGTCTCTAAGGTCAGAGGAAAGTGACTTTTCAGGCATTTTGGGCATTTATTATAGAACTCCTTAAACAATCACTCTGGAAAAAGAAATCTTAAACATGCACACACAATACACCCACATACACACACAGTATATACAAGTACACACATATACATACCACACACACTACACACATACACACACCAAATGAATACACTTATATCACACACATACACCACACACATACATACACATACCACAAATGCATTCACTCATATAACACACATATATCACACACATACACACCACACATAAACACACACATACCACAATACTAACATATACAATACACACACACACACACACACACACACACACACACACACACCTACGAAAGCCTTTGAATCCTAATGGAGATAGCAAGAGTTCTTAAGAACTCTCAAGTATCATTTTATATGGCAAAGTTCATCCTCTTCTTTCATATTATGTACAAATACAGAGGTTAACACAACCATCCCCCTAGGATCCAGACCTAGCAAAGCTCATCTCAGTAAATAGTTTCCCTCATGAATGAGTGTAGTAGTTTGAGTTTAGACATGTGACCCAAGCAGGAATTTAGTCCTTCATGAGATTAGAGTTATACTGATTGAAAGATGATGTCTTTTATTTGGTTCATAATCATACTGACCTGAAACTATAAGAATGATCTATCTTTCCTTCACGTAAAAGAGCTTGCATAGACAAACTTGGGCCAAACATAACCTCAGCATGGATACTGGAGGTTGGTATGAAGTAGTTACTGGCAATGGATAGTGAATGAAAATTTGAACATGACCACTCCAAGGTATGGTTGAAGAGAAGGATTTTATTGTAGATATGAGGGAGAGTACAGCCAGTGATATCTGGAAGAGTCCAGACTGAACAAGGCCATGAGGGAAGGTTGGGATGGGGTTAAACAGAGAGGAAGAAAGGAATGAGAAGAGAGAGCAAGTAGACCAAGAAAGGAGCTGAAGACAAAGAGGACAATGAAAACAAAGGAGCAGACCTAAATGGCACATTTATATAGGAAAGCAAACTCAGGGGTTAGAGAGGTTTAGGGAAGGAGGTTGGGGTGAGAAGTGCTGAGAAGAACCAGGACTCAGTAATAGATATTTGGACTCTGAGAGAGCCTGGAGGCCATCTTGTGCTTTGGTATGTTAAACAGGTCTCATAGTTAGCCATTTTCCCTGAGTTTGTTTTGAGATCTGACTGATAGTAGCTGGGAGAGGGAGAGTCAGATTTCTTTAAGGGTGTGGTGTCTGGTGGGTTGACCATGCTCCAGTGGAAAGTCATGCATACAAGACTACAGCGGCAGTGCCAATGGTACTGGGTACTTTTGCTTGTTTATTAGTTAGTTAGTTTGTTTGTTTTTAAGAAGACACAAAGTTCAGTGGGTAAAGGAATGGAAGTAGACCTGAGAAAATTACGGGGAGGGATGAATATGATCAAAATAAATTTCATAAAATTCTCAAAGAACTAATTAAAAATGAGGTAGGTGAGGGGAGAAAAGGAATTATGTCATGGGCTAGAGAGAAAAGACAGTAGTTAAGAGTCATTATTGTTCTTCCAGAAGACCTGAGTTCAGCTTCAAAGACCTATGGAGGGCAACTCACAAGTTTGTAACTGCAGCTCAGTTGGATCCAACACTCTATATGGGTACCTATACATGCACGGCACATATATTCACATACATTTAAAAGAAAAGAGGAAAACAAAAAATTAATGAACTGATCACACATAATAGACTAGGTAGAGTTCTTTGCTAACTCTGATCTCAAAGTACTCAGAATTTACCCCTTGTCTAAATTTGTCTTACTTTAAAAAGTAAACAATAGCTACATACTAAAGAATACCAGATCATTACTGACTTTTTTGACCTTGTGTGGATTTGTGTTTGGTCTCTTTTGTTTATCTAATGGATGGGCCATCTTGTTCACAAGGAACCACCAGTGGAGCCTGTTAAGTCCTGCATGGACTCAAAAGGGACTGTGTGACACAATTTTCACCCCTCAAGCAGAGCCAGCAGGCTACAGGCCTCCAAAAGTGTTGATAGTTGCTAGGCATAAGGCTTGTTTGTATAATAATGTATATATTTTTCTTTATGTTCCTCCTTAAAGGGAATGTCCTCTCTGCTGAGGTTAATGACTCTATGATAATTGTAGTCCCAGAGGTGAGAATGCATTCTTCACAAAAATGGTAATGGTGTGACCTTCAGGAAAACCCTTAAGGTTGTGGGAAAGAACTCTGGGAACATGAGTTCAAGCATTCATAAACCAGTGTAAGAGCTGTTCTTTACAGGATTTCTCAACTATGCAAAATATAAAGATGCAATATGAATTGTATGAGGGACTTCACAGACTTTAAAGAACAGAGGCAGCTGCACTAATGAGCCAGCTTGTCAGAAAGATATTAAAGAAGAAGATAAAGAGCTTTAGGGAATGGTGATCTCAAGACAAGATCCCACCCAGCTAAGTTTATTCTTTGTGCTTATAAAGACAGACCGATTTCTGAGTTCAAGGTCAGCTTGAGACAGATCAAGTTTAGGTCCAGGTTTGGGGAGCTCAGGACTGGACCCAGTTAGCTTACTGTTTGTGCTTACAAAGCCAGGCAGATCTCTGAATTAATTTGCTAGTTCAAAAAAAAAAAAAAAAATAAAGATTTTACTTGCTATGTTTTTCTAAAGCTCTGAAATGCCCATTCATGAGATAATTGAAGGGGAACCTAGGGTAAATGACTGAATTGATACGTAAATAGAAAACTGGACTTGGTTCTGCAAGAGATGAGTTGTCTGGAGAGCAAATTGCTGTTCTTTGGAATTTGCCTGGTAGGCTTTCTGACTTTGGTTTGAAAACCCACGAAATTTTTCTAGCAGGATTTTTGTCAGAAAATCTGATGGCTGTCTGGAGCACAGAGCTGTCTCAAGCAGAGAGCTCTCTCAGGCAGAGAGTTGTGTCAAGAAGAGAGCTTTCTAGAACCATCTTGAGCAGCTTACAACCCACCACTGATTTTGAATCATTTTTTCTGCTGCACTCAAACACCCCTTTCCTCATGACCCCCCACCTCCGCCCCAGCCACGTCAAGGCTGACCCTTGGCAGGAGCCATGGATAAGAGAACAAGTGAGACACCATTTCGTATAAGGGAATGGTGTTCAGGTGAGCTATAAACTGGAGGATTATTAAGGCTCCCTGTCAAATTAATGGGGTCATTTTATGGCTAATTTTTACCAGTGGAAATAACAACATAAACCATAGTCTCAGAGACTATGATCATTCATAGGAAGAAAAGGTACTAGGAGTAGAGTTTGACCTCTAGTAGATTTACTTGTGACATTGCTTCCTTGGAGTTAAATAAGGTAAGAACAAGGAGAAGTATTTCTTAATTTTCTACAACAGAATGTTGAAGCTTCTAGAAAAGAAAACTCTTATGCCTGGTGGGACTTATATAAAATTACTGCAGTTTTAAAAAATACAATAGTTATTCTCAGGCTATTTATATCAAAGGAATAAAACAAGGTCATTTTAGGGAAAGAAAAGTGTTGACAGTGAATGTAGCCATTTACATGGCTTTGAGAAGATAGGTCTGGTGACAACGTGTGAAATCTTGGAGAAGGTTGTGAGAAATAGGCCTGGCTAGCTATAAATATAAAGTAGGATTAGGACACATCTTACTAGAAAAGCTTGAGTTGGACTTAGTATAAAATAGGAGGCAAAAGTTGGATTTTCATATTATTTACTGAGACAGATTTAGCATTTCTTGTCTAACTTGCTTGTTGTAAAAATATAACATACTCATTTCCATCAAATGTTTAACTTCTCTTATTTAACTTAAAGACCCTTTAAAATATATGCTTCTTCTCTGATCCCATTTTCCACTGAGTGGTCCAAGAAGCAGAAAACTAAGTCAATGGAAAAATATTCTGTTTTCACATTCCAGAGAAAGAAGTAAACTTAGCCCCATTCGGCTTATAGTCTGACAGTTTTTCCTCCTGTATTGCATTGATGCCCTTGCCAGTGCAGACACCTGCAACAGGATGGAGTGTTTCCTAGCTTCAAGGAGACAGATCTTAAATATTTATTCTCTCAGGCAAACTGCTTCCTATAACAGGATGTACACCAGACTGGCTGGGTCTGAACTCCGGTTGAGTGTCCACAAGCAGCACAGATGTTCCTAGAGGGTCAGCTCTAAATCCCACAAGCTCTGCCTCTTAGCAGCTTCATGGAATAAACTTTGTAGCCCTGTTGTAAATTGGCTGCAAGCTCAACTAAACCAAGTGTTCTTGAAGCTAGGAATAAACTTCAAACATTCAAACAGCAGTCTTCCATCTAGTGAAGTCCAAGGTGTGAGTATCATGTGTCTACTTATTATACTCCCAGCCTATTTTCTGAAGGGGAGGGTGTCCACAGCAATATTTACCAAACAAAAATGAGCAAAATGTTCAGCAGTGAAAAATTACTAAGTAAGTTAGTACATAAGCAGAGGAGAAATTTAGATCTACCAGTGAAAATAAGTTAAGAACAGTATGTGCCAACATGAATAAATTTCACAGTATTGAATACCTACATAAGCAAGTCACAGAAAGAGGCCAAAATCTGGGGCTATTTGCCTAAAACTAAATATCTAGTTAAAGTGTGCATGTGTGTGTGTGTGTGTGAGTGTGTGTACATATGCATATGCCAAGTGAGTAAAAAAGTGCAAAGCGTTTTGAACAGGAACATTAAACATCAAAGCACTAGTCAGTCATACAGGAGACAGAGCTGTGACCTGGGAAAGGAAAATGAGGCCCCAAACAGAACACAACTTCATGTCACATGAAGGTGTAATTGTTTTACTTTTATTATATAATTCATTTATGAATTCACATATACTACCTACATCATTGCATTGGGCATACTCATTCATAACACTTAGAATTATAGTAAGGACCTCAGTGGGCTCTTAGAACTAACTTAAGCGGGATACCAGTCAGTCACTTTTTAGAGCTTCTTCTAGACTCTGTACCTCAAAAAACTAGAGACCTGAAGATTCATTCATGCAACAGTCCTGAGGTTTCTTGAAAAAGAAAGAACAACAACACAAAATCAGCTTTTCCCTAGCTTTGTTACGGAAATAACTGTAGACGGTTGTCACCATAGCACTAAATACTGGACAATATGACTTTTGACCACTCCAGGTAGTGATAAGACTGGTATCTTCTCTCACTGTAAACCATCTCCCCGTGGGTGGGTCACTGCTGCACCAGACACAGCCTTCTAATTACCCATCTGCCCCACATTTGATCAACATCTCTGCTCACCCAGCTTGGCTACACATTTTTTTTCACCAACTTTCTCACCTCCCCTTCCTTCTCTATTTGCCAAGTTGGCTGCTGTTGCTGTTGTTACACGTGTTTATGTGTGTGCATACCTGTAAAGTCAGATGACAACTTGTGGTCAGTTTTCTGCCTCTTCCATGTGGGTTCCAGGGATTAAACTTAGGTCATCCAGCTTGGAAGCAAATTTCTATACCTGCTGAGGCATCTCACAGGCCTTGAGAGGTGAATTATTAAAAGGTGCTTCAGAAACCTCAAGCTTTCTGAGATATTCTTAAAATGACAACTCTTTATGGCCATTCCATGAAAACCAATTTGGAAGTCAGTCATGTTCTATTACTGACCATTGTTATATTTTAAAAAGCATGCCAAGGAAGTCGACTTCGCTGTATTCTTACTTCAATTACAGCACCTCTAAAATTGTCACCTACATTTTAGTAAACATATGGTAGCCCACATATTTTCAGAATTCGAAGCTTAATTTTCCCAGAAAGAAAAAACCCTCACACAGCTTCATTTTCCATTACGTATTATTCTTGTCACACAATGAGGACTTCCAGCAGTGGATCTCTCAGCTTAATCATACATCTAAAGACTTGACCTTCTGGACTATAATTTTCAATAAGCTCCTGATTCTGGTTTTAGAAGTTACAGTTAACTGACCTAGCAAGTGCACCGGGTTGGTAGAATGATGAACCTTTTATCTTGCAAGCTTTTGTTTGGCTTTGAGTACCTCATTTTTGATCCTTGGACAATGAAATGAGCCTCTGAGGAAGGCCAGATAACGATGACTCCCCAAAATACTGGTTCTCTCTTCTTAGGAACATTGGCTGGCTAACTTTACATGGTGGATGGGAGTTTGTGTTGAGGGAAATATTAAAAAAGAACCCACCAACTCGGCAGCCCCTTCCAGCCTCAGGGCTCCTGCCCCATGGTCTCAACTCTGTGGTCTCTCAGCACTCCAACTCTCTGGCAGGGCCCCCCCTCCCCAAGTTCTTCTCACTTCCACTCAACACCCCACACACCCCACGGGTTAGCCATCTCAACACCCATTTACCCAGTAAAAACAAGACTCTTAATGTTTATAGTTAACCAATCAGATTTATATATCAATAAATTCTCAATACACAGGATGCCAGCACAATAATTTTAGAACCAATTGATAGTGATAAAAGCTGCACACCTAGATTAGACAAATTAAAAAATAAACAAACAAACCCTTTATCATAGCCACCTGTGGCTAGTAAAAGCCACGCTGGTTCACGTCTGCTGCCATCTTGCCTTCCTCCTTCTCTCTCTCCTTCCTGAGAATTTCTCCCTCTCTCTGAAACTCTTAGCTCTGCCTCCCTTTTCCCTTTCCAATCACAGGTTTCTTGCATCAAGTTTGCAGATGATTTAAGTGAAAAAGCTCAAAATGCAATCAGGGTCCTGGATTATCCAGGCAAGAGCAGTGCTATCACAGAGAACCTACAGAGAAGGTGGCAGAAAGTTCATAATGCACATGACACATGTTGGGTCAGAACAAAGGCTACAGAAAAGTTGATAGGATGCAGACAGAGCCAGCAGTCACGAGCCAAGAATGGTGGACAGTTTACAGAAGCTGAAAAACAAAGAAACAAATTGTTTCTTTGCTAAAGAAACAAAGTTTTTTGGGGTCTCCAGATCATGTGAAGGTATGTGCACCCTTTTTTTTTTTTTTTTTTTTTTTTTTTAATGTTTTGGCAAGGGCCTGGAAAGAGGGCTCAGCCAGTAAAATGTCTGCTGTACAAAGACTCAGAACTGGAGTTCAGTTCCACAAATGCACATTAAAAACAAAACAAAACAAGAGTGGCAAAGCCCACCTGTAACTGAAATGGAGGGGGAGGGGGAGGGAAAAGAGAGTTGCAGTGCTGGTGCTCACTGACCAGAGAGCTTAGCAGAACTGATAAGTTCTGAGTTCAGTGAGACACTCTGTCTCAAAAGGAGAAAGAGGAGGAGGAGGAGGAAGAGGAGGAAGAAGAGGAGGAGGAGGAAGAGGAGGAGGAGGAGGAGGAGGAGGAGGAGGAGGTGGAAGAAAACAGAAGAAGAAGAAAGCAGAGTGATAAAGGAAAGAGACCCAATGTTGGCCTCTTGCATTGACACAAGCGTGTACATAACAGATATATAAGCACTCAACACATAGACACACACAAACACACACACACACTAAACATCTTTTTGTCTTCTTATGTGAATTATACTGCTGAGGCTGGAACCCAGGGTCTTATGTTTGAATCTATTTTAAATTTCTTATCCACATAATTTATAAGAATAATTACCAATTTAAGCCTCTAGTTTTGTGTGCATTTTTTTTTTTACTGAATAAATAGGAAGAAAACAGAAGCTTCTTTGAATTTTTTCTGTTTTTATTTTTTTTGATTGACTGAAAACTCAATAAAACTGTAGCTTTCCACCTGTCTATTCCTTTCAGGGCCAGCTTGGCAAAGAACAGAGAAATGCTTTTCCTCTGCCTCTGTTCCTTTCATGGGTCACAGAAAAAGTCTTTTTTCTATGTAAACTGGAGTCCCAGACCTAACCCTACTGCTTTTATTTACTGTAACTACAAGCTCCTGCTGAGTGTGCAGTGATGTTAGCAGTCATGCTGGGACAGCAGGAATGAAGCAGACTGGACTGGCAAAGCTGGCATTTCCTCTATAGCCCGATTTCCTTTTTTCCTGAATCCCAATTAATAGTCAGAATCATCTGTCCTCCATCTTTCTCCTTTGCCTCTATTCTTCATGCATTCATCCCCATCTCCATCATGAAATTGCAGTAGCTAGAACTGCTCTACTTCTTATTGTCTGGTACATCATATGACCGATTAACCCATTTAACTCTGACAACTACAAGGGGATGTTGCCTAAGTTATGTCACTCACGCTATCAAGGAAAATACGGTGTCGCAGGGAGATTAACCCACTCAAGGCTATCGAATGGACCAGAACAGGGCCAGGGTTGAGTGTCAGACAGTCTAGCTTCCGCATTACTTTCTCTGCTTTCCCTTCCCAAATGGACCCTCTTCACTGAGGAAGTGCTAAGAAGTCATGTACAAAGCTAAGCACTTCTGTAACTGATCCTAAATGCTGAAGGAAAAGGAAACTCGGAGCACAGGCAATAACAACCACAGAGTAGCTTACATTCCATCCAGATCTCTGTGGCAAACTAAGAAAGAAAAGCTTGTTGACCTTGCTTTTATCAAACCAAAATTAAAATAGTGTAATTGATTAGGGGAAGTACGTGTTATTGGAAAGAATGTGGACTTTTTAAAATTGCCTTTGTGATCAGAGCTTAGCCACATAAGTGGAGCTGGCAGCTGTATGTTCCTCACCAGGTCAATGTGTCCTTGATAGGAACTAAACAGAAAGGCTAACATTTAATTAGGAAAAAAAAAAAAAAGAGCAAAGAGTTGGCTTTAAAAATATTATTGTGAAGTTAAACGGGTGTGTGTGTGTGTGTGTGTGTGCATGTGTGTGTGTGTGAGCACACATGTGTGCACACACTCAAAGGCAACAGAGGTCTACTTTGTGGATTCAGTTCTCTCATTCTACTATTACATGTGGTCTTGGTAATGAACTGAGGTCACAAGGCCTGCACACCATGCATCTTTAGCCATTGAGCCATTAGCCACAACACTACTATATCTATATGACATTTTCTGTCTCTGCCTCTCTCTCTCTCTCTCTCTCTCTCTCTCTCTCTCATGTGTGTGTGTGTGTGTGTGGTGTGTGTGTGTGTCTGTGTGTGTGTGTGTTTGTGTGTGTGTGTGTTTCTGGTTGGTTGGTAGGTTGATTGGTTTTTTTCCACTCTGCCTGCTTTTATTTTACTTGGTGTAATGATATCCAGTGGAACAACACTTCATTCCTTAGTTTGGATGAATAGTACTCCATTGCATATCTATCCCACAATTCCTTTATCCACTAATCAATTGATCAGCACTTAGGTTGTTTCTTTCTGGAGAGATTAACACAGTAAGAGTTATAGAACAGGCTGCAGCAGGGCCAGGGTTGCTCTTCAGAAAGTCTGCCTTCTTCCTCAGATGTCTCTGCTTTACTTCCTCAAACAGAACTATTCACTGAGGAAATGTTCAGTTACAGAGAATTAATTGTGCTATATGGATGTGGAAGCCAAATTCTCTTTGAAAAACTATTAAATATGGATAAATACCTATTAGTGGAAGTCCTGGACTGCACAGGGGATGTTTTCAAATTCCGAAGGCACAGCCACATTGTTTACATAATAGCTGTACTCATGAGTTCCTAACAACAGCATGTAAGGGTTCTCACATCTCCACACCCTCTCCAATACTGTTGCCTCTGTTCTTTTAGTAATACCTCTTCTTAGTGGATCCAGGTGATATATCTTGCTGTAGCTTTGATGTACATTCATGAAGTGAGCCTTTCCATAGACTTTTGGGCATTTGTACATTTTTTTGTAAATACCTACTTAGGTACATACAGTGCCCATTTATAACTGAGTAAGTTAGGTTTCCATCACTTAAAAAAGTTCCCTAGAAAATCAACATAAAGGAGGAAAGATTTATGCTATTTCATGCTTTTAGTTCATAGTTCTTGGCTACATTTTTCTGTCCTGTGATAAGATAACAATCTCTTGTCACAAAATGAAGCCTCACAGTACTAGCACTGGGCTACATCTAATTGAGTTAGTGGCCAAAGGGGCCACATGAGAATCTTCAAACAGCTCAGGCTTCTGTCAAAATTAAATGTTGGTCTCCACACACTGACAGCAAGACTCCATTGCTGAAGACGATACCCAAACAACTCATTGAGCATGGAGAAGTCAAGCTGGTGCGTACATAGAGCCTTCCCTCGTATATTCTAGCGTATTTGGATTTGATATAGGAAGGCCTTCTGCACAATACTAGAAGAGAAACATACCAATCCAGCCACTTACTCATCGATTGACAATGGTGTCCCGACAGTAAGATATGCTAGGGCCATGGTGGCACAGAATTTGTGGGAGGAGCCAACCAATATCTGATTTAACTCAAGTTCCACTCTATGAGGTGGAATTCATACCTAACACTGGGTGACCAAGAACCTAAAACTAGGTAGCTCAGGGACCTGGAGTAAAATCAAATACCATAGCTTAAAAAAAATAGTAGCAGTAAAATGAATCCAAAGAATCTTCTGCTATACTAATAGATCAGTGTCTTGCTCAGCCATTATCAGAGAAGCTTCCTACTATAGCATATGGGAACAAATGCAGAGACTCACAGCTAGACATTATGCAGAAAATGAAAGACCTTAGGGCACTAGCCCTGAAAGAGATATCTCAATCAAATCTCTCTTTTTCATTATTATTGTTACCTAGATACATATGTGTGTACAAATGTATAAATATAACCTACCGTCTGTTTTTGTTGTTTGTTTATATATGACATCAGGACTGAACACTTGGTATTGAATAGCCAATAAGGAGATTCATCCTAGGGAGAGGCTAATTCTCCCCTTCTCATACTCATTAATCACATGTAGTTTTTAATGTAGGTGTGGACCATGTAAAACTTTTCTCCTGTGTTAACATACACATTAACTTTGCCATTGTTCCAGTCTTTCTTCTGCAGACATTTCTAGGAGATACTGTTTCATAGCAGTATCTTACAACCTTCCCTTTCCTTTTCCTTCAACACTCACTGAGCCATAGATACTGGAAGATTGGAAGATTGATGTATATGTATCTACTGGGACTAGGATATCAGAGATCCTCCATTGTTCTCCATAGATACTTGCTCAGCAATGTTCCTTGCCACCCAATTCATAATAGCCAGGAAATGCAAAGAACCTAAATGTCCTTCAACAAATAAATATATAATAAAACTGCAGTACATGTGCACAATGAAATATTCACCTGTAAGGAATACTGAAATTTTCAGATAAAGGTATGCACATAACGAGGTTAATTTAGAAAGGTAACCCAGACCAAGAAAAATAAACACCACATGTTCTCTCTAACCCGAGGTTCCAAATCTTCAGGTAAGAGTACACAATGTGGAGTGACCCCAGAAACCAGTCCATAAAGGGACTCGGAGTGTGTGGGTTCTTGAGGTGGGACTAGCAGGACACAGGAAATAAGACATGGGAAACATAAAAATGTGGAGACAGGCTTCAACTGATGGGAAGAAAGTTAATACAGAAAGAGAAAGAAGAAGGAGGGACAAATAACACCAATATTTGATAAAGCCTAAAGGGATCATGGTACTTATATTCACCAAATAACACACACACACACACACACACACATACACACACACACACACACACACAGGTTGACAATGATCCCCAGAAGAACCATAGATTAACAAAATGCCAGTACCTGGCACAATAAATATCCTTTAGAGTAGCTGGGCAGGTAATCCAAGTGACTTTTCAAACTATACAGACTATGAATGTCGCCTTTGGTTGCCTCTCAGAAGTTGAAGGTAAGCTTCTATTCCTGAATACACCAAATGCTTAAGCCATAAGACTCAAATGATTAGAGCTTAATCCAACTTGGAAGCTTATACTATGCATGATGTCAAGGGAGGGAAGCAGTTAGTAGTCCTATTCAGCTGTAACACCTATGAACCACAGCAATGATCATCTTGGCACAGATTCATAAAGGTACAATAAGTAACGCACATATGCTGGTGGAAACCTATAGATGTCTAATGGGACTGAAGGCAAACCCAGCAGTAGGGAAGTCATACATAATACTAGAAACCTAGCCACCTTCCCGGGATGAGAAAAATCATGTACCTTAGAAAATAATGTACTAACTCTACTTTACTAGACCAGTGTTCTCTCTTACTACATTTTAAATGTTATCCTTCTATTGGCAGACAAATACAACTACCACCCCTCATCAAAGAAGCCCCTCCTTACAGCTAAGGGAAACTATCACAGAAAACCACAACTAAAATGTCTTGACAGTTTTAATAAATTGTAAAGGAAATTATTGACATCTTCTAACGTATGTGTTATACATAGTATTTAAGTAAAAAGTCATTCTAGTTCTCCTGAAATATTTATATATAATACACTCTTTTGCTTAAACATACTTAAAATATGCACATAAATATAGCCTTCTGATTAGTCTAATGAACCTAATCATAAGGGAACGCTGTAAATCTGGTAAGCTTCAGCCATACAGATTAGACTTTACTGGCTATTAAAAGTCATTTGTGCTCTTCTGTCATCTCAAAACCAAAGCTGTTCATCTAGCATCTGAAAGGATTTGGAGCCCTGCTGATTTTGATCCTTGGGAACTCTAGCTTCTGCCTTCCTCTTCCTCTTCTGGAGCCACTTCTTCTGAACTAAGTAAGGATACTTTGCCTGCCATGCATGCCTGGTCCAAGCTTGTGCTGTTTTGGAAATAGGAAGGAGCTTGTCTGGGGGAGTAGAAACATAATTTTTAAAAACACAAAACAATCACATTAAAAAGCAAAGCTCTGCTCTTGTGATTTAGCTACAGGACAGTTGGAGATGGGTTGTAAACCCATGCTTAGTAATTTTCCAGTATCCCAGGAGCCTACTCCAAACATCAGAACTAAAAATAATTCTAAAGCTCACTTTTAGAGCATGGACTTTCAAATGTGCACTTGTCTCTTCTGTTACAGATTTGAATTGAAAATTGGACTTCCCCCCTCTCTCAGCAGCAAAGGGCACATCTCAGCAGGCCAAACCACAGCACTTTAGAACTGAAATAGTCCAGTCTGGTACAGAGGCTTGTCACTAAAGTAGTATTTTTTTGGAGACCCCCAATACTCAGATCTTTCATACCTAAATTTTAACACACTTCTGTTCTGAAACATTTTCATGGAATTCAATCAGAGTTGCTTTAGAACTAAAACAAAACAACAACAACAAAACAATGTGAGGTTAATGAACCCTGCTATTGCAGCATTTCCAGAGGACTTTAGAGCCATGCTCTTTGCACAGCTTGTGTGGAGCTCTCAGAGAGGAGACAGGACCTTGTGGACTGACTCTAAGCTTTCCATTGTGAACCCAGCCAGGGCAACCTGTAAGACACTGGGCCAGTCCTTGTGAAGAGTCGGTTAAAATAGGGAATTTGTTAACAGAGCATAATATGACCCAAGTATGAGAAATGAAGTTGTTCTTAGGACAGGTGGGTTTGCTTGTAGAGTATGGTTCTAGACCTGATCACTTACAGATGGGGACAGTGTATTGTAAATGAAGAAAATATGGAGCTCTGAGAAGCATGTCTTACGTAAGTCATATTTAAGAATGTGTGAGGGGGGGACAGTCAACTTTGAACAGGCTGAACTCTGAGAAACCAACAAACAGCATCTAATTCAATGAAAGTTAAAAGGGACAGTTTTGAAACTGCTTTAGCAGTAAACAGATGGGTTCCCATAAAGTTTCCATGGACAATGATTATGATCCAAGTGTGAAACTCAGAAAATTTTAGGTAATCAAATTACACTTCTACACTAGTTCATTTTGGAGATTCAGAGTGAAACCACACAGTTAATTTTCAATTTGGTAACTTAAACAAAAAAAGACAAAACAAAACTAAGGATCCAATTAGGCAAAATAGAAAACCATGCTGAAATCGTGAATATGCTTGGTATGTCTGAAAAGTAATGAAATAATATGAACCTCTTTTCTCTTAGTGCTTTCTTTTGCCTTAACGTAACACCCAAGGCTAGGAAATTTATAAACACACACGCACACACACACATACACAAAGATATACTTCTTATAGTTGGAGAGACTGAGGGTCTAGTATATCAAGAAGTTGCAAAGGCAAACAATGAAGGTGCACATTTTGAGTATGGAGCTCTCTCTTTCTTTTTACAAAGCTACAAATTCCATTACAGGACCTATGGCTCATCAGTCCACCCAGCCATACACACTTCCTAGAGTCCCAACTGCCCAATACCACAGCATAGGAAATTTGGGTTTCAATGGTCAAAGTATGAGCATATATACATTCAAAACATAGCACGCTTCAAGACTACAGAGGGAGAAGCCATTTCTTTAGCCTCTATGTACTCAGGGTCTCAGTCTATGTATTTCCTTAAAGAGGCAGTGCATTGTAGCATTCAAGTAAGAAGGACACCATGATTAACCAGTACTGACTAAATGGTACATGCTCAGATTGCTCTTCTTTGCATGTTTTCTTCAACATCTGATTTTAATCCTTTATAGTTTTATTATAAAAACTCTCCCTTTTCAATGATAGCATGTCTCCATTCTGAGGACATAGGTACAGCATTGGCAACAAAAATCACAAAATCTGGAAATGCTTGACAATCACATGGTACTTGGGACTGCATACATAGCTAGGCTGTCACAGTCAAACTTCCTCAGCGCTGGGTCTGGGTAACTCTGCCAATTCCTGTCTGCAACTTAGGCATCTCTAGTCTTGATAATGTGTGTTTCATAACTTTTAATATAACTAAGAAATGGAAGTAAATAAAAATCACTACAAACACCAATGCAATAAGGGAAAAATGCCTGGGAAACAGGCCAGTGGGATTGTGAAATATAAAACTGGATATAAATGTATGTATACTCTTAAGGCAAGGTTATGAAACACAACTCAGAGAAAATTCCCAAGCTCACTTTAAAATTGCAAATCTGCCATAGTTTTCACTGCATTATTAAAAGTAACAGGAATCCAAAAACAGAGGCTTTTCCCCCTCTCATCTGAGTCTTCCACTATCAATAGCAACACAAGACACAAGAAGGATTTTAACCATAAAGATGAATTATGTAGTTAGTTTTTGAGACATTTCATAAAAAATGTTCATCAATAACCATTTGGTTATTGATAAGCACTGATTATGGTATAAATTTACTGTAATGTGGGGTTTGGAGAAGTGGATAGGATTTAAGAGTGAAATTGGGTTCCCAGTTCACAGATTGGGAAGACCCACACAGTTTATAACCAGCTCCAGGGAATCTTGTACTTCTTGACACTGTGGACACACACATATGCACAAGTACACACACACACACACACACACACACACACTAAATAAACTCTAAAATAACATAGTCTTTATAATCAAACAACAGCAAAGTTTCTCAAGGACTTCACACATAGCTGTGCTCTCTTCTAAGTGGTTAAAATTCCCATAAGCTTTAGAGTGACAATAGTTATTAAGATGAACAGTCTACTTAGTACCACTTTCTTAAAATGATAAAAATGACTCAGAGCAACCAATGAATGAGGGAACCCAATTGTGAAGCCAGACTTCTGTAAAATAACATACTAAGTAATCACTACGTTAATGGTTGCAACACTAATCACATTATTAAATAAGTGCATTAAAGATACTAAGAGTAGTGGGTCATTCTGTAGACCAAAACATGTTAAAATGCCTAAAAATGCATTGTGCGTTGCACTATTTCTATGGGTGTTGACAAAATAGATATAGACAAACTGGTATCATGTTGTAGGCATACATTTTTTGCAACCTCCTTTTAATAAGGGTTCAACCTCTCCTCTAGCCCACCACCCTCCAGAAATAGTGGAAGAGAAAAGTTATTAGGATATGGAGGAAATGGACCTGTTCAGCAATAGTTCTTTGGGGGTAAGCTCGATCTTCTTTGGCAGCAGTTCAGTCCCACAGCAAACACCAAATAAGACTGAGCAGCTGCACAGCAGTTCTCTAGGCAGGCAGACACCAGCCATAAACCAGCAGCTGTAGTTCAATATTGAAGAGACCACCAGGCTTTCCATCTGGCCTGAGTTGAGGTCGCAGAAGCAGAAAGTTGCTGCAGGAACCTAAGGAGCAGTTCTTGGGTGTGTTTCTCCCAATTGGAGCACTGCAGCAAGTTGATACATGTATGTCATTAGTGAAGAACAGTGAGAGCGAGCTAACCAAACCAATGCTCAGTGCTCCTCTCCCACTGTCTGTGTGGTCATGTTTATACTCCTTCACCACAGGTCCTTTTATATGTTTGTTATATCAAAAAATCATCTCACCTGTGCCTCCTTCAAGAAAATATTCTTTTCCATGTCTGCTCCAGCAAAACATCATTTGACATAACTGACTTTCAAAACAAACCAGAAGTTTCCACTTAACCATATTTTTGTAACCTAGAAAACATTAGGGTTCAAAAAACTCTGAAGCCATGGGTGGAACAAAGTGGAAGACTTTGATAATGTCTTTTCTGGAAAGAAAGTAATTCTTTAAAGCCATCTGACAAACATGTAGTCCTGCATTTGATTTGGCTATGAAAAATTTACCTAATAATGAAGGGTATTCCTGAATCACAAAAGCCTTATTGGCTTTGCAAATGGAAATTGAGACTGTATATGGGTTAATCTGGATCCTCTGCTCAAGGATGTGTGAGTGAATTGGTCAGGCTTGATCCAGGAAATGTAAGAAATGTAATTGAAATGGCCGCCTTCCAAAACCACACTGTTTCCAAAGGCTAGACAGAGGGCAGATAACAGGATATAAAGTATCATGAATGAAATAAAATAATAGCATGAATGAACGCATCCTATGTTCTAGGCAGGATTTTAAAACAGTTTCATATATAATTTTCCGTTTTATTGAAAATAGTTTCATATACAATATATCCTGAGTACAGTTTCCCCTCCCTCTACTCCTCCAAGTTCCTCACTACTTCCTTCTCTACCAGAGATACTTCCTCTTGGTCTTTTGTTAGAAAAGAATAGGCTTCTATGCAATAAGAACCAAACATGACAAAATAAGATTCAATAAGATAAAACAAAAATCATCCCATTAAGGCTGAGCAAGGCAACACAACAGAAGAGCCTCAAGAGCAGGCACAGAAATCAAAGAGACCAACTCATTCACACAGTCAAGAGTTAAAATACTAAGCTGAAAGCTATAATTAATACATATATGACTTAGTGCAGACCCGTGTAAGCCCTATGCTTTTTGCTTCAGTATCTGTGAGTACATATGAACCTCGCTTAGTAGATTCAGAGTGTCTTGTTCTCCTGGTGTCTTCTAGTCCCTTTGACTCTTACTCTCTTTCCATCTTCTCTTCTACATGGTTCCATGAACTCTGAAGGAAGGAATTTGATGGAGACATACCATTTAGTGCTGTGTGTTTCAAGGACTCTCATTCTGTAATGTCTGGCTGTGGGACTCTGCATCTGTTCTCATCTGATGTAGGAGGAAGCTTCTCTGATGATTACTGTATAAAGTATTGATCTATGAGTAATATTTAGGAGTAATTTTTTGATGTTTTATCATTAGATTCATTTTTTATAAATTGGATATTTTTATTTACATTTCAATTGTTATCTCCTTTCCCAGTTCCCCTCTCAGAAGCCCCCTATCCCATCCTCCTACTCTTTCTCCTATGAGGATGCTCTGTTACCCACCACCCACTCCCTCCTCCCTGCCCTCACATTCTTCTACACTGGGGCATTGAGCCTTCCCAGGACCAAGGGCTTCTCTTCGTATTGATGCCAGACAAGGCCATCCTCTGCTACATATGCAGCTAGAGCCATGGATTCCTCCATGTATAATCTTTAGCTGGTGGTTTAGTCCCTGGAAGCTCTGGGGGGTCTGGTTGGTTGGTATTGTTGTTCTTCCTATGGAGTTGCAAACCCCTTCAGCTCCTTCAGCCCTTTCTCTAACTCCTCCATTGCGAACTCAGTGCTCAGTCCAATGGTTGGCTGGGAACATCCTCCTCTGTATTTTAGACCCATAGTTTTATTTTAGGTCTCTAAGCTATCTAGTCTCTGGTTCTTGGACATTCAGTGTTGAGTATGGGTTCCTTCTCATGGAGTGGGTCTTAAGTCGAATCAACCATTGGTTGGTTACTCCCACAAGTTCTATCCTACCATAACCCTTGCATATTTTATAGGCAGGGCAGATTTTAGGTCAAAGGTTTAGTGGCTGGCTTGGTCTTTGTTTTCCTTTGGCTGCCTATAGAATAATTTCCCACATCATAGGCACTAGAATGTAGGAGTGAAGGTTCTATGTGGGTGCCAGCTTGTCTTCTTCATGTTCAATGAGTTGTGCGTTGTCCTCAGCAATGGAGCTCTGCTATAGAGAGTCACCTACTTTCTTAGCAAAAGTGTGGGGTTTTGGGGGATTGCCATAGGATCTGTTTGGCCAATTTAATCCTGGTACTGGACACTTCATTTGGTGACAAGAGATGGCCAGTTCGAGTTCTGTCTCCCTCATTATTTGGAGACTTCATTAGGACCACCTTCATATATTATAGAAAGTTTTCACTGCATCAGGTTTTCTTTCCACCCCTCAAATGCCCTGTGATTCCAGCACACTCTCCACACATCCCCTCCCTCAATCCCATTTTGCCTCCCTCTTCCCACCTGATACTCCCATACCCATCTCCAGTCTACCCATAAGATTTATTCTCTTTCCCCCTCCCCAGAAGATCCAGGTCCTCCTACCCAGTCTTTTCCTCTATGCCTAACTTCTTTGGGTCTCTAGATTGTAACTTGATTATAAGTTATTTAATGGCTAATATCCAGATATAAGCAGATAATTACCATTGGTCTGTGTTTGTTTTCTCATTCAGAGTGATTTTTTTTCTAGTTCTACCCATTTGCCTGAAATTTTCATGATGTCGTTTTAAAAAAGCTGAATAATACTCTATTGTGTAAATGTACATTTTCTTCATCCAGTCTTCTGTCAAGGGATATCTAGATTGTTTCCAAATTCTAACCATTATGAATACAGCAGCAATGAACATGGATGAACAGGTGTTCCTGTGGTAGAATGAAGCATCCTTCTGGTATATGCCCAAGAGGGTTATAGTTGGATCTTAAGATAGATGGATTTCAGTCTTTGTGAGGACTCACCTAGGCAGAACCTTACAGCCTATCCATGTGACACTTACAGGAAGTCTGGGCCAAGCACAAGACACTATTTGCATGTAGCATAAAAGAGGAGTCAGGAAGTACTAAAATAAGCTCACACAGAAAAAAACTCTTTGATGGGGAAGTTTTAAATATTTTCAATTTTATTGACAACTCAGAGCCAGTGTGGGTTAAAACAGAGGGTGATGTAGTTCGGATTCTATATTAAGCAAGCCAACCTAGATTACATGGGGTTGAATGAATTTTATTAACAAGCCATTTTAAGGGGAAGCTCAACAAAGACCTGAAAACATGAAACAAACAAAAACACCCCTCCCACCTCAAATAATAAACTAGAGGTTATTTAATGAAAATGACCTTTCCATCTAGAGGTGGAGACAGAAGATATGCAGAAGTCCAGGTGGCCAATTTTAACTGAAAGATTCAGGAATGTCCATCTTCTCTCTCTCTCTCATCTATCTGTTTTACACACACACACACACACACACACACACACACACACACACACACACCGCTTTAAGTTAATGGTTTTGTTTTGGACCATGTTCATAGATGTCTTGTACCACATGTGACCTATGGCTTGTGTATCTCCAAGGAAGATGGTGTTCAGTAGGTATGTTATACAGTTTTTTGTCACTATCAAAATACATCTGAGGTAACTTACAAGAGGAAAAGGCTTAATTTGACTTGTGGATTTGGAGATTCCAGTCTGATCAACTGACCCCACTCTTTTAGCTCTGAGGCAAGGCATCATGCCAGAAGTAAAGGGGCTCAAATAAATCTACTCACTGCCTCAGCCAATCAAGAAATAAAGGAAGAATGGGCAGAACACCACATGCCTCTTCTAATGCATGTCTTTATGACCTAGGACTCCAATTCTCCAAGACTCTATGGGCACAGTGAGCTGAGGGATGAATTCCCATAAGGGGGTGACAGGAAGGGAATTTAAATTTTGGCACCATACTCTACAAGAACACTTAGGGCAAACGCAAGCTTCTCAGACAGATAAAGCTAAAATGAGAGAGAACTGGAAACAAAGAAGGGAACTTTCACATACTACATCTATATTGTAATACAAAATGAGTTCAGTCAACAGGTTTGTAAAATTTTAAAAATTTAAATTTATTGGGATGTATTAGTAGCACAGTTACACAGAGTAGAGTTCAGGGATTCACCAATGATGGTCACCAATATGTGCTTCTTTGTGGCTTTTAAACTCTATTTTTCATCAATCAAATTTATCCAGAGTATACTTGAATTTCATACGTAGCTTGATAATGTGGGTCTGACAGTTCTTCCATTAGTAAATGAATGGAAATGGAGCTTTCATGAAAGGCACATAAAATAACCTAAACTAACACTGAAGGAATTTGGTAACTTTGACTTTCTTTACATGACAACGAAAAAAACTAATTTGCCCAACAGAAACAGGTATGAATGTAGTTTACAGTTCTCCACACCATTACATATGCACACAGTTCAATAGGGAGACTCGAAGGAACCAGCAACACCTAACTCAAGTGAGCGACTACGCACCAGCAAAGCTCATGGAAAGACTTACTATTGGAGGGTGAGTTAAAAAGGCGAAGGAGCTGGGGAATGCTATTCAGCTTGCTGAAACAAGTGCACATACACATTATAAATGATTTTTTAAAAATGGCACTAACAAAGTTTAGTATGTAGCTGTTATGTAACACCTATTTAAGCCCACATACACTCACTGATCTTGTTAAATACTATCATTCAATTTCTAAGTATAATTGTCCACTTAATGTCAGAAATCATACTATAGCTTTAAAAGAATATAAATTCAAGCAAGTGGAAGGAATTTGAATACCTAATGCAAAATAATTCATTTTTGACATAAAGTGATAAACTTGAAACTAGTTCCATATGAATCAAAAGCTTGTATAATATCAGCAGTATTATTTTTTTTCTGGTCTTCTCCAGGATAAGGAAGCATCACATATGCTTAAATACAAGGGCTTTGTCAAAAAATTACATAAGTTAATGTCTCAAAATTCACATAATACTAAAAAGTTTTTACCCACAAAAATGCTTTCATCACTCACCTAAACTTCATTATAAATAAAATGGTGGTTATTTAAGTGTATAAAATTAATTTGGCATCACTCCAAGGCAATGCAGAAATGCCATCCAGATACTAAGACCAAATTGAAACAAAGTAGTGGATTTTAACGTGAAGAGTTTTGAAGTCTAAGAGCCTGTGTCCTCAAAAATCTGAATTTTCGTTTCTTAAAACAAATCTAAAGTAGAATCGGAACATCATGCACTCTGTAAATAAATTCTAATGCACTCAATGCTTAAATAATTGATCCAAAGGCAGGTGCACCCAACCTCTGTAAGAACATCCTCACGAAACACATAAACTTGAGAGGACAAATCATGTAATTAAAATAGTCTGTGCAATGTTTGGACAAATAACATTTTATGAATACAAGTAAACACAGAATCAGGGTAAGGGCAGTGACATTTCCTAATATTAATTATGATACTTAAAATTTAGGGGTATGAACATAAATAAAGCTGATTCAAACTGCCAAAGAACCAATCTGTCATTCCTTACAAGGTACTTAGTATTTATGTTTTTCCAAAGCCATCCACTAGAATCATAAGTTGCCACTCTTACAACCTAAACATAATGTGGGAAATCAAGTTATAAATACATCTTACATTTGCATATTTACACTTACACAGAAATCATCAGTACACTAGAGCCCAGCGTCAACATCACACCTCCCCCCACATTCCAGGACCATCTTTCACCTTCGAGAAAGTCCTATTACGTGCAGATAAAGACACACTACAGAACAACTTTGGTCAGAACTCTGGTCAGGTCCAGGATGCATTTGCTGTACACTACATTCTGTGTTGCTGGGAGACTCTAGTCTAGAGAGATCCGTATAGAAGTACTCATCTGGTTTGAAAATGCATGTTTACTACCCCCTGCAGAACTCAGAAGAGACCACAGTCTTTTAGGTTATTCTTTATGATGACGTCTGTTACAGCATCGAACACGAACTGCACATTCTTCGTGTCTGTGGCGCATGTGAAGTGGGTGTAAATTTCCTTCGTGTCCTTCCTTTTATTGAGGTCTTCAAACTGACACTGAATATACGCAGCCGCCTCTTCATATGTGTTTGAGCCTAAGATGGGACAAATGAAAAGGAGTACTCATGAACTTAAACTTGTCTAGGGTTAAATAAAAGACATTTTAAAACGTAGGTCAGTTTTCTGCATATGATGAAATAGAGGGACTCCATGACCATCCTCTCCCTTCTAGAGAAAAATGATCTTTTTCTTTCCAAATGAAAAACACCATACATAAACTAATCTTTACAAGCCATCTTTAAACTTAAATTCTGTTGCACGGCTCTCTTTGTTTGTTCTGCTTCTGTTTAAATCTTGAAGAGTCAGACTTCTTTCTTATCCACCACCCTCTCTCTTCTACATCCCTAAGCTGGAGAAGTCAAGCTATCTAACCCTAAGGTTGGCTCACTGTTACTGTGTTAACCCACAGGGCAAATCAATAATGCCTGGCAAATATTTCCCTCTCCCCCTCCATATTTACTCATTAATTATCCTTGTAGGATCATTTTTTTATTCATATCTGGAATATGGTTAAAGGCTATGAAGTTACCAAAAAAGAAAAATTGGGGGAGGGGTCCTCCTGTGTTTAGTTGAGGCTAGAGATGGGCTCTAAGTAAGAACAATTTGGAAACAGGTTGGCAGAACCTGAGGAAAAGTACACGCATACTCTGACCAGAGGCCCAGAGCTTAGGTGCAGGCTTGGGAACTGTGCTGTGGTCAAAGAAGGGTTACAAAGAAGGCTAGTAGAGCATGGACTTCTACATTGGGATATATCCTGAAAGTTCATGCGTGGTCACTGACATGTGAAATATGGGAGAATCAAATCATTAGTTGCCATTCAGAAATAAGAACTCTGAATCCTCTGATGGACCCAAGGAGCCAAACATGAACACATACACACCATATGTGACCCAGCTTTTGCTTGCCAAACAAGCAAAGGGAAATACGCTGTTCTAATGATAATTTTTCAGGGGGATAAGGGGAGGGGCTGAATATTGAGACTGAAAGGGGGCAGAAGAGCCTCTGAGACACTGGGAAAGTTGTCTCTGGACTCAGGCAGTACACACCCACTTTGTACTGTTTATGTGTTCATTCCCACTTCTTTTTCTTGTGATGAATTATTATTTTTTGAGATTATAACAGAATCACTTCATTTTTCATTTCCTTCCCTGCCTGCCACCTATCATACATCCTTCCTGGCTCTCTTACAAATTCACAGCCCTTTTCATTAACTGCTGGTACATGTGCATGTGTGTGTGTGTGTGTGTATATATATATATATATATATATATGTATATATGTTTATATGTATATTCTCAGAGCTGACCATGGTATTGGATAGCTAACTGGCGCACTCTTCCCTGCTAAGTTTCTGCTCTCACATCCTTGATTTGCCTGTAGTTCTTTGTGTAAGGTTGAGGCCTCTTGGGTTTTCCCCGTACACTCTGGGATGTCTATTGGTGTTGTCCTTGTTCAGCTCATGTGTAGGCAGTCATGTTGGTGATACTCTGTGAATGTAGCTTCCAACATTACTAAGAGACACAGTCTCACAGTGAACTCTAATCTTATGGCTCTTACAGTCCTTCCGTCTCCTCTTCCACATTATTCTCTGAGCCTCATATGCAGGTGCTAATTTGTAGATGTATGAATAGAAACTAGAACCCACAACTCTGTATTTTGATTCTTTGAGGTTTTCTAAACATGTCTCATACTAGAGCTAACTGCATATCTGTGCACTTGATACTGTCAGCAAATCAGATATGGCATATAACAGAATCTAGTAAATCTCTGTTTTGTAATAACCCAAATTACTTGAGTGCCTTTCAGGATTCTCTGTGCTCTGTTCCACAACTGGGTCTCGGTGTTTACCAGGACAACTCAGTATACAAAGAGGCCCTGTGTTCTACAGCCATGCTTCTTTGCTGTTCACCACCATCCAGGATGTCCACTCTTTTCACATCTAATCAAAATGCTGCTCTACAGAACATGCCTTAACTACCCAAGTCCAGACGGGTTCTGTACCCTTAAAAAATTCCTACAGACAATACAAACACTACTTTAGTTTTGTTATATGTTTTGTTAAACGTTTTGCTGGATCTCAATTCTTTTTCAGCATTACACATCCTGAAACAGAATGTAATGACTCTATCCTGCCAACCCCATCCACTGTTATCACACTATGCATAAAAATACCATGCAATGCGTGGCAAATGCCACATGACAAGGCCCAGAGAGAAGCTGGGTTCAGTGTGCTGGGACAGCATAAATGATAGAACCAAAGTCATGGAGAAAGTTTCTATTTTAATTGTTTTATGTAATAATAAACTTCTAACAATCAAATCAGTCAGTGCTCTAAAATGTTATGCAATGAACTATGTCCTGTTGGGTTAAGAAAGCAATTAGAATATAACTCCTAAAATAATTACAGAGGTGTTTGGGTGAAGTGATTTATACTGGGTACAGAGCTCATGTGCAATATACATTCTGGGTAGCTACATTACTGCACCCCAGGGGTTACCAAATACATCAATAAACTACTGAACACATTCTATGATCTGGTTTTCAGTCTGAACAAGAACAAAGTGTGTGTGTGGGGGGGGTATGTATGTTTCAGTGTGTGCACATGCATTCTGGAGAATAGGTATTGTCTACCAAGTGAACTTTCCTGAACAACATATGAGTGGGTGGAGGCAACTTCAAAACTGGAAACTTAATGAGGCAGTCAAAGGAGAAGGAGAGATTAGCTTTGTTTATGCTTCAGTACTAAAAGTCACATTCAAGAAGCAGTTGAAAATAGAAGCAAGGGGCTGCAGAGGGATGCCCAGGAACTGACCACACAAATCAACACAGCAAATGTGACCATGAAAGGACTGGAGATGGACCCTGGCGAAATGGTAACACACAACGAAGAAGGAGGTGCTTTGCAAGTCAGCAGAGAGAGGCAGGACACACCCAAGTGGGTGGGGGCCACACAGGGTTCATCCATAAAAGTTCATAATTGTAAGAACCAAGAGCTCATGGTGATACAAGAAGCAACCGAACCAATTCTTAGGGCAAGTGGTGCCGATTTGCAATTATAATCATAGAACTTGAGATATCAAATGATTATGTAATAGTCTTGTGTTTACCAAGGAACAAGTCCTTTCTGCTTCCAATGAGACACAGCTTGCCTGGTGCAGGTCTGGGTGCAGATGTGTGGTCTCAAGTTGGACTCTATGTCTGAGCAGGGCTATCTAAGAACCAATACCAATGGGCTGTTCAGCATCAGCTCAGAAACAGCACTCACTCAATACCCACCAACAACCAGTTCAGTGCAGCATTGACTCAAATTTTATTTAGACTTCGAGATGTTCTGGAGAACATTTTGCTTTTTCAAACAGACTGAGGTAAAGGTTAAGAATATTTAGATTATAGATTTAGAGTTCATACAAACCAGTGGAAGTCTTATATTTTAAAGAGACAGGATATATATACATACATACAAATTCACTTTGCTTGTATATGAGGACTAGAAGAGTGTGAGTGGGTAGGTAGCTCTGGTCCTGGTATTCACTTTTTGTTCTGGAAACAGGTTCTCATACACCCTGATCTGTCTTTGTAGACCAGGATGGCCTTGAAGTGCTGATCTTCCTACTAATCCCCCAAGTCTGGGGCTCATGGGTGTGAACACCAGATTCACTTTCAGTATCAGCTTGGGATGTGCTCCAAGGAACTAAACCAAGGTTTTAACCCAGCTCCTAATTTTACAGATGAGGCACTGGATCAGAGATAAAGTATCTGCTTTGTTCTCGATCACAGACCTAATTTTGTAAAAGCTAGGCCTTTGCTCACAGAGGTACATTGTCTATAGCAGGAGAACAAACACCACTGAGAGTCTCATCGAGGCCTGGATTTCCTCTCAGTTTACCTGACCCCGTGGAGGAAGTGGCTGCCTCACTGGCTCCTCATCATTTGCCCTCTTACAGTAACATTCAAGCTCCCTGTTAGGAGCCTGGTGACCTCTGTTGTTTACCATGAGCTTATTAGCATGCATGTGTTTGAGAGAAGATAGTGAGAAGAGACAGATCTTCTCTATCTTGTTTATCCAATCTGTGATCTGTGATATGGTATGAACAAATCCATTTTTAAATTCATAGAGACATGGAGACGTCTCTGGAAATTACCTACAAGCTTTTGCACAAAGCTAACAAGGGACTTTCAGAAAACTCATCCACACTTTAAGGAATTATTTGTGCAGTTTGAAAAATATGACACCCTCCAGTGAAAGAATTAGTATGCCAATAAATTCAAACCAACACCTGAAACTCTTGCTTTAGGGAGCATTTCACTTAGAAACACACAATTTGCTAGGTTACTCTAAGAGAGTGAAATACCTGCATATTCTGGATAGCATATCGTGAGGGGACTCTTCTTGATTTTTTCTTCAAAGAGGTCCTTCTTGTTTAGGAAAAGGATGATGGACGTGTCTGTAAACCACTTGTTGTTACATATGCTATCAAAGAGCTTCATGCTTTCATGCATCCGGTTCTGTAAGACAAAATAAAATCATTTTCATGAACAGTGCAGCTTCTGAGGATCCGTTTTTGTCCAAAAAGAACAAATGTGGCAAATGCCAGATCCTTTCTGCTGAAAAGCACGCAACACTCTGAAGGATGTCCCAGTTGGTGTCTCAACTCCAATTTTGTCTCTAACCTGTTCTGTCTGAGTCACTTTGGCTTATTTCAAACTGAAGCGGAAAAAGACTTAAAGGTTTCCTCCCCGTGATGGAAGGGAGGCTGGTCCCAGTGAAAGCAATTCCCTCCTGATGAAAACCAAACCCTTCCCTCTCCCGCAGCAACAATTTTCTAGACGCCATCGGGAGACCCTCCACAACCAGGCCTGTGACAATCATCAACCAGACCACAGTCTGACCCAGACACTGGGATGATGCATACCCACTGCTCTTCTCTGTATCCAACAACAGCCTAGGGTGCTGATATCCTGGTCTCCCAGTAAGGCTGTAATGAATGAATTCCTCTCTACTTTCTCCTGGCCAGTTACCTTCTAATTGGACCTCTCAGGTGATACATGGCCAGGTCCAGTGTTTGAGGTCTTTATCTAGTCAGATCTCTGTTCTAGAGCTAATAATAATTCCAGGATAATACTTTTTTTTGTCATTTTTGGACAAGCACTGTGTTTCAACATCATACAACCATCGCTGGCTCAGTGTCCGCTGTGTTAGAACTGACGCCCGAGAGCTATAGGATGTTACAGTCAAAGGATGACCGTATTTGAACACATCAAGGAAATGTCCCTGTTGCACGGTTCACCTAAGCTTTGCCTAGGAGGTAGGTAGAAGCTTTCAGAGTAATGTATTAAATGGAGAGAGCTGAAATCCAATTAGTTCAACACTGTGGATATTAGAGAAGATGACTTCCGTTCTTGTCTTTTACCCTTTCGGGCTCTGTGTTTAAAGAGGACACTGACACGTTTTACAGTGCGGAAAGAAAAGAAATGTTTATGTTATGCTCCATTTTCCCACCTGACTGACGACTGTATGAACTTGATTTAGAAAAACCCGAAACCTGCCTGAAATTTTCATATGTTTATAAGTGCCAGAGTTTTAAATGTAATTAAAATAAAATATTTCCCCAGAGCCATGGTCCATTTATTAGATGTTACTTGAGAATTGTTTTTCTATAAATAGAGAAGTATAACCTATAACGAAGATTACAGGCTGTCAGAGTAACTCAGGGGAAAAATGAGTCTTGGAGCAGATGCAGGAAATTCCCAGGTATCTGGAGGGAGAGGCAGCACCTGTGCCTTCTAAGCATCTGTGCCCTGTGCTGCAGCAGAGAGGCTGAAGCAAAGAACCTGAACTTTCAGACACCTCCTTCGTGAGCAAGAACTTCTCATGATCTCTCATCTAAGGTCTTGGCAATGTCTGTAGCTCTTGGCATGTCATGCTGCGCCCCTACAATGGCTTCTACTTGCCATTTCCTCATCTTCGGCAAGAACCAGGTCATAATCACTCAGGGCCACACAGAAGATGATGGCGGTCACTCCTTCAAAGCAGTGAATCCACTTCTTCCGCTCTGACCTCTGACCTCCCACGTCAAACATTCTGTAAGAGGAAAATTTATGACTTGACACCACATTAAATGTTCAAAAGCTCCGAGTTCTGTAATGCCAACAAAAAAAATATGTTCCATATAGCTTGGGGACTGTGGGATGGAAAGAAAGGAGAAAAGGGACATAGTGGGAGGGAAAAATGTTACCAATTTATTTTCTCAAAGGGGAAAATGTTTATAAGTCATTTTAATAAACATTTGATTACTGGAAGAGTAACTATAAAGCAAAATCCAAAATACCCTCAACACACAACACATATGGGTCCTTGAGGTGGCCCAGAGAATGCCTAGCCGGCTGAGTTCCATGCCTGGTCCCTCTCCACATCCACTCCGTGTCATGTGTATATGTGTCGCCTTGCGCACACACACATAAACAAATGATAATAATAAATGAACATTTAATTTTTAAAAGCACAGACATCCATTAACAAACATATGAAGGCACTTGGGACATCAAAGCAACTAAAGATGAATGGGTCGCACTGTCAACACTGACAGTCCCACGAAGCAATGGAGGAAGCCAGAGATCAAAGGAGAGCACTCAACTTGCCAGTCCTGGGCATTAGAGCCAGACAGCAGGGCTCCCCTATTCCAACCAAGAAATGAGTTCTGTTAAAGCAAAAATCAAGATTTTGGTTGGACAGAAAAGCAATTCCAGGTAAGGAAATGGTTTTGAAACAAAGTAATCTAGAAAGGGGGCAAAAGCTTTGTGTAGATTATAGAATAAAATGAAAGGGGGAGGCTTGAAATTTAGGATAAAATTCCTTAAGTTTTTATATAAGGTACAATTACGGAGAACTGGAGGCTACTGTACAAGGTTCTGACACAATCAAAAAACAAAATGCCAGTGACCTTTTCTTCTTGTTCCTGGCAAGAATTTATAAAGTTTAGCAAAAGTTTAAATTTGCATAGACTACACTCTACAGCCTCGAAATAACCACTTATATAATGGAAACTGGCACATTTTTAAAGGCCCCATTTATCTTGATGGTACACTAATTAAAACCATTCCTATTTAATTCCCCACAGAGCAGTAGTGGCCTACAAACCAAATCTGAATTTGTCCACTAAGGCTGTTACTGTTGTCATTATGGTTGAGCTGGAAGCTGTTCACTAAAGTATGCTATAACGAAATGATCCTACCACAAGCATAAATTAGAGTGCACAGGCTTGAAAGAGAACAGAAAGCAGAGTGGTTAAGATATGCCATGCTGTAAGAGAGATCAAACAAGAACAAAGGGAAAACCAATTTCATTAGATCAACATTTCTTAAATTGCCTAGCAATACAACTTATAAACAGTTTTAGTATAACCTTAAGAAAGCTCTGTCACCCAGAATGTGTCCCTCTTCCACTCACCCCGACAGCCCCATTCTTCCCATTCTCCACCTTCTCTGTGCTGGTTTGCCAACTAACTTACTTAATGACTTCTTAGTACTTCTGTGTTATGGATGTGGTTGATGCCTACAGCAGGCTGAGTTGAAGTAATGAAGACTTGTCATGAATGGTGTCGACAGGCTCCCTCAAATCTACCAAGAGCAGGACCAAAACTGGGGTTTCTCAGACAAAAAGGCAAACTATGCTTAGGACTGCAGCTCAGCTTTTAGTTAAGCCCGACAGTCTGCTCTACAGACTCAGGTCTACCAGCCTCAGCAGCCATGTGTTTGAGTGACAGCAAACAGTCTAGCAGTCCAGGTCCATGTTGTCTGGAGACTACAGTGTAGCACAAAAGGCAGAGCCAACAAAGGGAGCTTAAGTAACTGAATAATGAGTAGCATCTTCACAGAAAAAGAAACAACTAGATCATATTGTGATGCAGACAACAAGGCTCATTCTATTTCAAATTTTGGCAAAAGTGAAAACCCTGGAGTTTCTTCAGTCTTAGGGGTATGCAAGTACTGTGAGGAACAGAACGTGAATGAGGCTAGTGAGGTACACTTGTAATGAGTTCTCAATGCAAACAGAAAATGTACTCTGCAGACAAGGTGATGCTGTAACTGACAGCAGTGGCTGAGCTGCTTGTCTACCATCATAGTCTGTAGGGAAATGTGTAGGAACACATCAGCAGAAAAGTAAACCAAGGTATGAATTCCAAGCCAAAAGGGAGTCCCAAGTCCCTCTCCCCACACAAGAAAAAGGACATGTGGAAGTCAAGGTGGCACAGGTGTGAGCCAAGGTATGCTGCAAATTGACACTAAAATGGGTCAGAGACTTTCTTTCCCAGAGCCAAGAGGGAGAACGGCTTTCCACCATAGTGATTTCAGTTCTTCACTCTAGAACAGGAACATGGTTGATTTCTACTTGTTCATGATGCCAGTTATTTCAATTTGTTATAGCACCCTAGGAAGCAAAAATATTCTTGTGCAATGAATCTATTTTACCTATAAGTTCTATATTTTGCCATAGCAATTACCATCTCCAAAAAATTAAATATCTGCTTTTTAAATCTGTCTTTCCACAAAGACTCTTGTCTCTCTTATTTATGTCCCCAACATGTGATACATAAAGAACCTCCTAACTATATCCTACTAAATGAGTAAACTATGCCTACTAAATGCTTTTCAACACATTCAAGAAGTAATACCTGGGATAAGGAAGATAAGCCCAAGAGGCCATCTCCTGTAGCCAGACAGGAACCCCAGTGGAGTGATAGAGACACCAACTCACCCACAAAACTTTCAAGCCCAAATTTATCCTGTCTGTAAGAAATGCAGGGACAGGGATTGAGCAGAGACTGAGAGAATAGGACCAACTTTAGATACATCCCATGGGCAAGCACCAATTCCTAACACTAATAATGACACTCTGTGGTGCTTGCAGACAAGAGCATGTTGTCCTCTGAGAGGCTCCACCCAGCAGCTGACTCAGACAGATATACACACCCACAGCCAAACAGTGGAGGGAGCTTGGGGACTCTTAAGGAAGAATAGGAGGAAGGACTGCAGGCCCTGAAGTGGATAGGAACTTCACAGGAAGATGAACAGATTCAACTAACTTGGCCCTTAGGGCTCTCAGAGCCTGAACCACCAACTGAAGAATATACACAGGCTGGACCTAGGCCTCCCCATTCACATGTAACAGATGTGCAGCTGGGCCTTCATGTTGATCCAGAACAACTAGAATGGGGGCTATCCCAAAAGCTGTTGCCTGTACATGGGATATGTTCTACTAGCTGGGCTGCCTTGTCTGGCCTAAGTGGGAGAGGAAGTGCCTAGCCTTGAAGAGACTTGGAATACCAAGGTGAGGGGATTTTCAGGGGGACACCACTCACTCAAAGGAGATGGAAAAGGGGAGAAAGACTGTGGGACAGAGTGACAAGGAGGGGCACAGTGACTGGGATGTAAAGTGAATAAATAAAAAAAAAAAGAAAGAATAACTTTATTATGTTTAAGATTTGGAACTGCCTTTTAGATTAGGGAAATGTTAAACCGAAGAGATTTCATTCTAATGTGACAACTGAGTACTTTGTGTGCAGAAGAAACTGCCCCCATATTTAACTTATGAACTATAAATGAATGATGGTCCTTCATAGATTGGCCATAAACTGGGACATGTAGGCCAGTGGTTCTCAAGTTGTCTACATCAGAAACAACCAAAAGACGCTGAAGTCACTGGTCTGGTGCTATCACTTGAGAAAGAACCTACAAGCTAATGAGCAGCAATAGTTGAAAGCAGACTGTGTTTGAAGTTAGTAAGCACTTATAGAGCTAAATGAAGATGATAACCAAAATAACTAGCTTTTACTACTGTGCTCATGTTCCATAAGGCATATAAATCACAGAGTATTCAGAAATGTTATAATTATTTACTCAGAAATCTTGTAATTCTTTAATATATTGTTTCTCAAATTCTGAGTCTCTATTTAAACACCAAAAATTTATCACATAATCTGTTCTCCTTCATATGAAAGTTGTGTAAATTATATCAACTAGAGAATTAATCTGAATTTCTTAGGTATTTTTGGAAGTCAAAGGGAATGTTGGCTTTCCTGAAATATAAAAACTTAGCCTTTGAAGTTTTCTAGTACCAATGTGACCTACCCCGACTAGTGTAAAATTAGGTAACTGAATATGGATACCAAGCTCATTAAAAGAACACTGTGTCCCAAAATCTATTAAACATTTATATGATCAAAAAGGAATGGAGGCTTTTCTTAAACTATCCTAATTTTATAACAGAAAGGACACGTTAAATCTTTAACTGGAAATTGCTAACTAGAGCTGCTCACTCTTTTGTCACTAGACAAAGACCCTGACCATAAAAGCCCATTCATACAAATTGATCCTTAAATTGTAATAAATTCCCTCATAGCTCATTTTCTATTTGTTAATTAATTCATACAAAATTGTGAAATACATTTCACTTGGCAATTAAAATTAGATAAAAAACAAAACAAAACAAAAAAACAAACAAACCACAGCCTGAAGCATACAGAGCTCTAGTAAGTGATCAGTACAGTAAAGGCTTCTCAGTAGATTTATAATAAATACAGTTCTGCCCTCATCCATTTGGGGCTCATTTAACACAGAAAAAGCAAATCTAGAAACATAGATAAGCAATCACTGTGGTTTAGCAAATCAAAATCAGAAGAATCTTTACCTAAAATTTTAGACTAAATATACCTAACTCATGAAATTAAACTGGAAACTAGGAGCATCCTGTGATATTGTATCTCACTCAAGGAGTAAGAAACACTTTCTGGAAAGAACATGGTGACTTCAGTGGATATTTGATGTTGAAATAACAGCTTCAAAAGAAAACTGTAGGAAGGCATATTCTGATAGTAAATGTGGGAGAGTACACTAAACCAAATCACATGGCCAGACTGTCTAAATACCAAATAATACACCAACTCTTGCCCTTGTCACCTGTCACACCAATGGAGTTCTATCTTCACAAGGGCGACATTCGAATAGTTAAGTAACTTAATGGAGTTTACACAGCTACTTAATGGGGGAATCTATGTCCAAATCCTCTGTTCTAACTGAAATGCATTCCAATCCTTCCGTAGACTACCTTGGCTAACAGTCAGCCATTTCCTTACCCAAAACACAACAATTTAGGTTTTCTTTCGTCCATGGACTAAAACTAGGTAAACCCCTGGGTGTGGTAGCAAACACCTTTAAACCCAGAACTCAAAAAGGCTCAGTCAAGTCCATCTATAGATTTGAGGCTAGCCTGGTCTACACAGTGATTTCTGGCCCCCAGGGCTACATAAGACCTTGTCTCAAAAAAACAACAAAACAAAAAGCAAGCAATCAATCAATCAAGCAAACAAACAAACAAAAAACCCTCAGGAAACAAGGTTTAAAAAAAAATCAGACTCTTAAGATGTCTTGGAGTTAGGCAAATAGATTTTAAGTCTTCAAATAATAAACATCTTTATAATTAAATATCACTGCATAGTTTTGAAACACATGGAGCAACAAATGAATGTTTCTAGAACAGACAGTGTATATAATTACTTGATATAACCTACAAGTATAACAAACAGGTTACATGGCAAAGCGACTCCATAAAGAAGACAAAATATACCCACCATGAGGAACAAAAAGAAGGAATACAAGTGAGAATCCTAAGAATGAACTCAAAACAGCACCTACTATATAAAATTAGTACTGCAGATAAGCAGTCTATATCTTCATTAAAGACATCAGGGAAATAGAAAAGCATTTTTATCCAGCAACATGGCTGCTCTGGCAAGGGATCACATCCAAAGACCTTCTAGGTCTCTGTGATCTGGACATCTCTGTAATGCAGACATGCCCTGGATTATATTATGGTCTGGCTGAAACACAGTCAGGGCTTTAGTACACACTCTAATCTCAATGATGTCTAATTATGGGGCAAAGTAACGATTTGACAGAATGAGTCAGAGATAGGTTTCACCCAGCCATTTAAGAGCAGTACAGTGACATTTAGTTGGAAGTTGTGTCAGTTGGGCAGAGTTGAGTTCAGAGCAGTTTAGTTGAGTGAGTACAGTGCAGTGGAGTTGAGTTCATTCATAAGGTTATGTAGTTCAGCAGAGGCAGTTGAGGCCAGAGAATAAGAAGGAGCCAGAAGATTAGAACAAATAGCCAGAGTTAGTATGAGGCTAAACAGAGCAATTCAGTGAGAAGCTGAGAGAAGCCAGATTGAATCAGTCAGCTTGGAGATGAGTTTGAGCCAAAATAGCTGAGATGAACCAGGCAGAGTTCAGAAAGAACTAGAAAGGTTTTTCTGCAGTAAGCAGCTGAGATGACATCTGACAAATGAAAGTTAAATTTACAGTGAAACAATTTCTTTTTGGGGGGAAAAGAGATCATGGAGAATTAGAATTGAACTGATGTTCTCTGGAAAGCTGAATGAAGTAGGGGAATCACTAATAAGTAAGTGACAATGACATTAGATGGTGTGCTGTACTCAAGACACATATTCACCTGGGTACACACACTGCCACACACACAGAAGCAGGCTGAGATGGAGCTGTAGATGAGTAAGTATGCTCTTAGCTTGGAGAAGTGAGCCTTCATTAGGAAGTAAACTGATGGTGATGGGTTTTGTTTTGTTTTGTTTTTTAACAGGTTCTGTGAGTCTATTTAGCTAAATTGCTTTTAGAAATTCCTTTTCACTTATCTCTTCAGAGGATCACAGCTAGCTGCAGCAGTCTAACCCATGATCATAGTAAAGCTTTCTTTTGAATGATTAATTTGAACCAAGGCATTTTATAAGCAAAGCAAACAAAGATAAAATAATTTCGGTGACAACACTAGCTAGCTCGTTTCATGCCAATGGAGACAAGCGACTACGGAGGTGAATTAGCAGTTGCTGACAGTCTTGCCTTTCTTTCCTTTTTGTCCTTCAATGTTTCAGATATTTTAATGACGGCAAAGAAGAAAAGATAAGGGAATACATCTTCAGGCACATGGAGTTCAAATGGCTACAAACCACACATAAAGCACTAATGGTAACCCGGAAAGAAACATGTGTCATGAGCAGATTAAGCAATGATATGGTCTCTTAAAGCATGTTAAAAAACAAAACAAAACATGAAATCTTAACAAAACATGGGGTATGGATACCAGGACAACTTCCATAAGGGAAGAGGCATATCATATGTTTCTTTTCTAATCTAACTTCTATACAACAAGTGGGGCCTGCACAACCTGAGTCACTGAATCTGTAACGTTCTGCAGCAGCAGAGTGCACCTGACTGGACTGTAAGCAGCAATACAGCAGCAGTGCTCCCTAAACCAGTGCTCACACTGGTTTAAGAAAACAACAAAAGGAAACCCCCACCTGCTGAACAACAACAAAAATTGATACAAACACATATATTCCTTCTTTGGGGTTATTAATTAGCTGATATTTACATGGTCTAGGGAACACGGTGTTTAATAAAGCCTGAGTAATCTACTGTCAGGTCTGTGTGTTAGAGGGACCCGGCAAGCTGTTTAAGGGCTTTAAAAAGCAGGATCCTTTCTTCTGGACACAAAACTAACAGGCAGGGAATGTGTCATTTTAAGTGAAATTGAGTCATAAGACATGTGGTTTTTGAAAAACAATTTCCTGCAGTTCCTGTATAGAGCTTCAAAATATAAAAACAAAGTATGGTATGAAGGAGAGAAGAGTAACAGTGATGATTTAAAATAAATATATAGTTTTTAAACAACAGGAAACTGTACCATGGTCGTGGATTTCTATAAAAACACATGCATTCTTTTTTCAGAAAAACATTCTGTGGTCAAGTTGTTTTCTTTAGGGATGAGTCTTTCTGTGAAACACATAGCCTCCTGTTTCTGGATTCCACCATCATTACAGAAATGAGAACAAGGTGGGCAGAATGATGAGCCCACTGAACATTGGCAGCAGGCTGACTGGGGGGTTAGGGGGACTCTGCCAGAGCAACAACGAGAACAAAAAAACAGGGAATAGAGAATAAACATAAAAAGTCCTTCAGCAGGTGATCTATAAGGGAAAACTGATGAAAGGAACTGTCAAGGAGGCTTTGGGGCTGGATGACTTGGCAAATCAAAACTCAGACTTGGCTGTGAATCAATCTTTGTCTTTCTCACTCACTTTTTGAAAAGTATTATTTATTAGAAAAGAAGTGCAGTGCTATGAATGTCTATATGATAATTTCTAGCCTTTCCCTGAAAGCAGCTCTTTCCAAGTAAGGACCTGGAAGGAACATCACCCAACCCCTGGTATTGCTAATGGCTCCATTTTGCAGGCTCTGCGCACCCAGCATGTTCACAATTGACACACCGGAAGCAAACATTGCCCAGCACCTGACTGTCAGTATCATGCTGATTGATGACATTTTTCATACAAAAATTCAAAGCCACCTTTGTTTGAACACATTTTTATAAGTAAGCATATATTCTAAAAGCAAAGCTGCCATTTTACCTAAAGACAGACAGCAATGCCTTCATGAGACAGACACCTATATATTATAGAAGTTCAGTAATTGTAAAAATAGCAGGCAAAAGGCATGTCTACTTTTTTGGTTGGTTAGTTGGTTGGTTTGTTGGTAGGTTAGTTGGGTTTTGGATACAGGGTTTCTCTGTGTAGTCATGGCTATCCTGGAACTCACAGTGTAGACCAAGCTAGCCTCTAACTCAGAGATCCACCTCCCTCTGCCACCTGAGTGCTAGAATTAAAGGTGTGATTAAAGCACTGCCCTGCTTGATTATTTAGTCTTAAATAAAAATTAACATATTCTGCTGAAAATGTTGTTTTTGCTAAGATCCATAAAATTATTTTATCTACTCCTCTGAAAAAAAAGATTTTCCCAACAGTAAAAATATAAAGTTTAATGACTCTGAGTTTTGGTTCAAGGTAACACATCTATAAGAAAACCAAATGTCTGAGCCATGCATTCAGAAGTTACTCACTTAAAATGAAGATCTTTGAAAGTGAAGTGGGTTTCCACGATTCCCGTCGTCTTCACTCTGGTTCTGAGAACATCCTGCTGGGTTGGGATGTAATTTGTCTGTGCTATTCTGTCCAAGTCATTCAGATAGCTGCACACAATGAACAAAACTTAGTGTTAGTCAGAACAAGAGCAAAGAAAGGTTACTTAAAAACTACAATGCATTTTAATTATGCAATGTTCTAAAGTCTTCAAGGGTCTTTTTTTTTATCTTTTAGTTTCTTTTTTTTTTCCTTTTTTTGATATGTTATTTACATTTCAAATGTTTCCCTATTTCCAGATCTCCCCTTTGGAACTCCCTTCCCCCTCCTCCTCCCCCTGCCTCTATGAGGGTATTTCCCCCACCCACCCACTTTGGGGCATCTAACACCCTCAGGCCTAAGGGCCTCTCCTCCCCCTGATGACTCACAAGACCCTCTTCTGCCACATATGTGGTCAGTACCATGGGTCCCTCCATGTGTATTCTTTGGTAGGTGGTCCAGTCTCCTGGAGCATCCTGAGGTCAGGGCAGTAGAAACTGTTGCTCTCTCCATGGGGCTGCAAACTCCCTCAGCTCCTTCAATCCCTTCACCAACTCCTCCATCTGGGACCTCACACTCAGCCCATTGGTTGCTGTGGAGTGACTCTTGGGTATTCCGAACTTTTTGGCTAATAACCACTTATCAGTGAGTACATACCTTGTTCATTCTTTTGTAACTGAGTTAACTCACTCAGGATGATATATTCAAATTCAATCCATTTGCCTGTGAATTCCATGAAGTCAATGTTTTGAATAGCTGAGTAGTATTCCATTGTGTAAATGTACCACATCTTCTGAATCCATTCCTCTGTTGAGGGACATCTGGGTTGTTTCCAGCTTCTGGCTATTATAAATATGGCTGCTATGAACAAAGTGGAGCATGTGCCTTTACTACACATTGGGGCATCTTCTGGGTATATGCCCAGAAGTGGAATAGCTGGGTCCTCAGGTAGTATTATGTTCACTTTTCTGAGGATCTGCCAAACTGATTTCCAGAGAGGTTGTATGCTTGCAATCCCACCAGCAATAGAGGAATGTTCCTCTTTCTCCACATCCTCACCACCATCTGCTGTCACCTGAGTTTTTGATCTTAGCCATTTTGAACTGGTTTGAGGTAGAATCTCAGGGTTGTTTTTATTTGCATTTCCCTGATGATTAAGGATGTTGAACATTTCTTTAGGTGCTTCTCAGCCCTATGAGTTTCCTCAGTTGAGAATTATCTGTTTAGCTCTGTTCCCCATTTTTGGATAGGGTTATTTGGATCTCTGGAGTCTAACTTCTTGAGTTCTTTGTATATATTAGATATTAGCCCTCTATTGGACGTAGGATTGGTAAAGATCTTTTCTCAATCTGTTGGTTGCCGTTTGTGTCCTTTGCCTTACAGAAGGTTTGTAATTTCATGGGTCCCATTAGTCGATTCCTGATCTTAGAGCATAAGCCATTCGTGTTCTATTCAGGAACTTTTCCCCTGTGCCCATGTGTTTGAGACTTTTCCCCATTTTCTCTTCTATTAGACTCAGTGTATCTGGTTTTATGTGGAGGTCCTTGATCCACTTGGACTTGAGCTTTGTACAGGGAGATAGGAATGGATCAATTTGCATTCTTCTACATGTAGACCACCAGTTGAACCAGCACCATTTGTTGAAAATGCTGTCTTTTTTCCACTGGATAGTTTTAGCTCCTTTGTCAAAGATCAAGTGACCAGAAGTGTATGGGTTCATTTCTGGGTCTGAAATTCTATTCAATTGTTCTGCCTGACTCTCACTGTACCAGTACGATGCAGCTTTTACCACTTCTGCTCTGCAGTACAGCTTGAGGTCAGGGAGGCTGATTCCCCCAGAAGTCCTTTTATTGTTGAGAATAGTTTTTGCTATCCTCGTTTTTTTGTTATTCCAAATGAATTTGAGATTTGCTCTTTCTAGGTCTATGAAGAATTGAGTTGGAATTTTGATGGGGATTGCATTGAATCTGTAGACTGCTTACAGCAGGATGGCCATTTTGACTATATTAATCCCGCCAATCCACGAGCATGGAAGATCCATCTTCTGAGGTCTTCTTCGATTTCTTTCTACAGAGACTTGAAGTTCTTGTCATACAGATCTTTCACTTGTTTGGTTAGAGTCACACCAAGATATTTTATATTGTTTGTGACAATTGTGAAGGGTGTCATTTCCCTAATTTCTGTCTCAGCCTGTTTATCCTTTGAGTATAGGAAGGCTACTGATTTGCTTGAGTTAATTTTGTATCCAGCCACTTTGCTGAAGTTGTTTATCAGCTGTAGCAGATCTCTGGTGGAGTTTTTCCTGTCACTTAAGTATACCATCATATCATCTGCAAATAGTGATAGTTTAATTTCCTCCTTTCCAATTTGTATCCCTTTGACCTCCTTTTGTTGTCTAATTGCTCTAGCTAGAACTTCAAGTGCTATATTGAATAGGTAGGGAGAGAGAGGGCAGCCTGATTTTAGTGGGATTGCTTCGAGTTTCTCTACATTTAGTTTGATGTTGGCCACCGGTTTGCTGTATATTGCCTTTACTATGTTTGGGTATGCTCCTTGAATTCCTGATCTTTCCAAGACTTTTATCATGAAGGGATGTTGAATTTTGTCAAATGTTTTTCAGGATCTAATGAAATGACCATGTAGTTTTTTCTTTGAGTTTATGGATTACATTGATGGATTTCCAGGTATTGAACCATCCCTGCATCCCTGAGATGAAGCCTACTTGATCATGCTGAATGATCATTTTGATGTGTGTTTTTAGATTCTGTTTGTGAGAATTTTATTGAGTATTTTTGAATCAATATTCATAAGGGAAATTGGTCTGAAGTTCCCTTTTATTGTTGGGTCTTTGTGAGGTTTTGGTATCAGTGTAAGTGTGGCCTCATATAATGAACTGGGTACTGTTCCTTCTGTTTCTATTTTGTGGAATAGTTTGAAGAGTATTGGTATTAGGTCTTCTTTGAAGATCTGATAGAATTCTGCACTGAACCCATCTGGTCCTGGGCTTTTTTTGGTTGGGAGACTTTTAATGACTATTTCTATTTCTTTAGGGGCTATGGGACAGTTTAGATGGTTTATCTGATCCTGATTTAACTTTGGTAATTGGTATCTGTCTAGAAACTTGACCATTTCATCCAGATTTTCCAATTTTGTTGTGTATAGGCTTTTGTAGTAGGATCAGATGATTTTTTGAATTTCCTCAGACTCTGTTGTTATATCTCCCTTTTCATTTCTAATTTTGTTAATTTGGATACTGTCTCTGTGCCCTATGGTTAGTCTGGCTAAGGGTTTATCTATCTTGCTGATTTTCTCAAAGAACCAGTTTCTGGTTTTGTTAATTCTTTGCACAGTTCTTTTAGTTTCTACTTGGTCGATTTCAGCCCTTAATTAGATTATTTCCTGCCTTCTACTCCTCTTGGGTGTATTAGCTTCTTTTTGTTCTAGAGCTTTCAGGTGTGCTGTTAAGCTGCTAGTATATGCTCTCTCCAGTTTCCTTTTGGAGGCACTCAGAGCTATGAGTTTTCCTCTTAACACTGCGTTCATTGGGTCCCATAGGTTTGGATATGTTGTACTTTCATTTTCATTAAATTCTAGGAAGTCTTTAATTTCTTTCTTTATTTCTTCCTTGACCAAGTTATCATTGAGTAGAGCACTGTTCAGCTTCCATGTGTATGTGGGCTTTCTGTTGTTGTTGCTGCCATTGAAACCAGACTTAATCCATAGTGATCTGATAGGAGGCATGAGATTATTTCAATCTTATATCTGTTGAGGTTTGTTATGTGACCAATTATGTGATCAATTTTGGAGAATGTACCATGAGGTGCTGAGAAGAAGGTATATTCTTTTGATTTAGGATGAAATGTTCTATAGATATATGTTAAATCCATTTGATTCATAAAATTTGTTAGTTTCCCTGTGTCTCTGTTTGGTTTGTGTTTCCAAGGTTTGTCCATTGATGATAGTGGGGTGTTGAAGTCTCTCACTATTATTGTGTGAGGTGCAATGTGTGCTTTGAGCTTTAGTAAAGTTTTTTTTATGAATGTGGGTGTCCTTGCATTTGGTGCATAGATGTTCAGAACTGAGAGTTCTTCTTGGTAGATTTTTCCTTTGATGAGTATGAAGTGTCCTTCCTTATCATTTTGATGACTTTTGGTTGAAAGTTGATTTGATCTGATATTAGAATGGCTACTCCAGCCTGTTTCTTGGGGCCATTTGCCTGGAAAATTGTATTCTATCCCTTTACTCTGAAGTAGTGTTTGTCTTTAACATGGAGGTGCGTTTCCTGGATGCAGCAAAATTCTGGGTACTCTTTATGGATCCAGTCTGTCAGTCTATGTCTTTTTATTGGGGAATGGAGTCCATTGATGTTAACAGATATTAAGGAATAGTGATTGTTGCTTCCTTTTATTTTCGATGTTATTTTTGTGGCTATCTTCTTTTGAGTTTGTTGAAAGGTTACTTTCTTGCTTTTCCTAGGGTGTAGTTTCCCTCCTTGAGTTGGTGCTTTCCTTCTATTATTTTTTGTAGGGCAGGGTTTGTGGAAACATACTGTGCAAATTTGGATTTGTCATAGAATATTTTGGTTTCACCATCTATGATAATTCAGAGTTTTGCTGGGTATAGCAGCCTGGGCTGGCATTTGTGTTCTCTTAAGGTCTGTATGAGATCTGCCCAGGATCTTCTAGCTTTCATAGTCTCTGGTGAGAAGTCTGATTGATGTAATTCTGATAAGTCTGCCTTTATATGTTACTTGACCTTTTTCCTTTACTGCTTTTGATATTCTTTCCTTATTTTGTGTATTTGGTGTTTTGACTATAATATGACGGGAGGAATTTCATTTCTATTTGGAGTTCTGCAGGCTTCTTGTATATTTATGTTCATCTCTTTCTTTAGGTTAGGGAAGTTTTCTTCTATAATTTTGTTTAACATACTTACTGGCCCTTTAAGTTGGGAGTCTTCACTCTCTTCTATGCCTATTATCCTCAGGTTCTGTCTTCTCATTGCATCCTGAATATCCCAGATGTTTTAGGTTAGGAGCTTTTTGGATTTTGGTTTTCTTTGACTGTTCTGTCAATGTTTTCTATGGTATCTTCCTCACCTGGGATTATCTCTTCTATCTCATCTATCTCTTGTATTCTGTTGGTGATGCTTTCATCTATGACTCCTGATCTTTCCTAGGTTTTCTAACTCTAGGGTTGTCTCCTTTTGTGATTTCTTTATTGTTTCTATTTCTATTTTTAGTTTCTGGAGGGTTTTGTTTATTTCCTTCATCTGTTTGATTGTGTTTTCCTGTAATTCTTTAAGGGAATTTTGTGTTTCCTCCTTAAGGGCTTCTAGTTGCTTACCTGTCTTTTCTTGTATTTCTTCAAGGGAGTTATTTATTTCCTTCTTAAAATCTTCTATCATCATCATGAGATGTGATTTTAAGTCTGATTCTTGCTTTTCTGGTGTGTTGGGGTATCCAGGGCTTGCTGTGGTCAGAGAGCTGGGTTCTGATGATGCCAACTAGCCTAGGTTTCTGTCCTTATGTTCTTGCCCTTGCCTGTCGCCATCTGGTTATCTCTGGTGTTAGCTGGTCTTACTCTCTATGACTGTGGCTTGTCTTTCCTGCAAGCCTAGGTGTCAATACTCCTTGAAGACCAGTTCTCTCTGAGAGGAATCTGGGTTTGGAAAGCTGTGGTATAGAGTCAGCTTTGAGGTACAGACAGAAACCAGAAGGATCTAGTCCCCAGGTGTCCCTTGGTTCCTTTGTCCTGATGGCTCTGCAAGGGTCCCTCTTGATCCAGTGAATTTGAATAGAAGTGGTGGTCTTGCCTGTGCTTGAAGGTGTGTCAGGCACTCCTGGGATACCAGCTCTCTCCTGGCACTATTTGAATATGGAGCTCTGTGTCACAGGATCCGCTCCCAGGCCACCGAAAGAAACCAGAAGCCCACTTCTCAGTCCCGGTGTCCTGGGGATTCTAGGTGGGTCCCTTTGAGCAGATAGGCTTGCCCACACTCCTGTGAGTCTAGCTTTCTCCCAGCACTATTTGACTATGGAGCCCTGGTGGCCCAGGCAGAGGTCTCCAGACACAGATGCAAACCAGAAGGCTCCTTCCCCTGGCTGTTCCTCAGTTCCTGTGTCCTAAGGATTCCTGGCGAGTCCTGCAGTGTTGCTCCTCTTACTCCCTCTCTCACAGGCTGTTCCATGCTCTTGGGAGTCTAGCTTTCTCCCAGTGCTATTTGGCTATGGAGCTCTGGTGGCCCAGGCAGAGGTCTCCTGCCATAGATGGAAACCAGAAGGCTCCTTTCCCCAGCTGTTCCTCAGTCTCTCTCAAGAGTCTTTATAAGCATATAAAAATTATATTTAAGCATTCATGTTGCATAATTACTCAACAACCTTTAGTGCCTCTTTAAATGCCTTAAGCTTTGACTTTTTTTTAAATTAAATTAAATTTAATTTTATTTTTTGCACAGTGATTCAAAGGAGAGGGGCTTAAAATGTCTAAATTGAGAAATCCTGTGAGCTTGTTCCTTATCCTTACACTCTGAGTTTACCATGATGCTTGGGTCTGCACTTTGCCCTTGGTGAAGATTTCACAGGTCTTAATTGTGAATGCAGCAGCAAGAACCCTTGGCAAAGGCTAGACGAATGCTGTTCCTGCTAGCCTTATGTTTCACACAGGGAAACCCACACCTTCCTGTTCTTTAATTCAATAGCTCTACAAACATTGATCAGGGAGGCCCCAGAGTCCTTCAATACAATGCAGGCTTTTGTCAGTGGCTTTACTTATCAAGCACAATGAAAAGACAAGACCCTACACGTACCACACACTTCACCTTAAAACAGAAAAAGCAAGCTACACCAGTTTCTTCTCTGATGGCTAGTACTCAAGTCCCAGAAAATGCTACACAGGCTCCTGTGAGAAAAAAGGCATCACTGGTATTGTGAATCCTACAAATCAAACATCTAAGCTGCCTGGCAAGATGCTCCCATCTCTCAGTAGTGGCACCACTATTACAGAGGTAACCAATTGCCACCTGCTTTGATTTGAGATATGCTCCACAGTTAGAATTCCAGTTAAAAACCTTTGTCTTGGGAAACTGTAGCCCCAAATATAGTTACTAAATTGATAGAACATCAATTGTAACTGTGGGCTTTTCTACTTGCATCCCAGTTCCCAAATAACGACTCAGAGGCTTATTGGTTATTTTAAAAAAATGACTAGGCCATAATCTAGGAATATCTCCTGACTAGCTCGTAACTTAAATGACCCGTTTATTCTATTGTATGTCTGCCACGTGGCTGGTTACCACACATCCGTTTCATATGTCCAAATTTCTCCTCAGAGTCTGGGAGGTGAATCATCCTTCTGACTATCTCCCAGAGTTCCAATCTCTCAGCCAGAACTCCCACCTTCTACCTCCTGCTTTTTGCTAACAGGCCATCAGCTTTTTATTGACAGGTGATGGTTCCACTCACTATTCAAGAGGTTATCCTTCCAGTCAAAGTCCTTTCTAAATACAGATGTTTATACTCAGAGACAGTAGCTGCTCTGAGCCTTAGTCAGAGAAGCTTCTCTTTATGGTGAATGGTAGTGAATGTTGAGCCTCATGGATGGCTATGGTGATGAGAAAAAGTGACAGTTGAAGGCTCAAGCCCAGGGAAGAAATTTACATCACCCTTTCTAAGGCACAGAGGACTCAGCAGGAGAAGATGCAGCAAGTGTATCAGAGCTACATAAGTGCTCTGAAGAACGCAGAGGGAATTTGGGAAGTTCCAGTGACATTCGTGGTGGTACAGTAGAGGTAGCCCTATTCTGTACCCTTCCAATTAGAAACAAAATATGCACGAGACTTTTTGAAAACATAGGTAATACAGCATTGCTACCTCAAACAAGTGAATAAGACCGAGAAAGCACTCAAATACTGTCACTCAGAAAACCTGAGTTGTATAAGAATGTGCCAGGCAATTCTCCAGCAAAAGTGGCCGACAGATAGATTTGACTAGAGTGTGATCTTCATGACAGCTGAGTTCTGAAGCTGGAGCTACTTACTATGCTGCGGAATCGTTCAGCTGGTACTCCCGGGATCTGTTGAAGCAGGCCTGCACACCACTGTCTTTCCACAGTCTCTTTATGACACCGGCGAGCTCTGCAGTCATAAAGCCTTCTTCTGCAGCCCCAGCAAGCACGAAGAGTTGGCGAGCATCATCCTGCACATTTCACAAGACAGGAGATGATACAGATGAAAAGATAAGTAGAAAAAAAGCACCACGAGTAGGAACTTCCTTCATGGTTTTTATAAAGTGCCGGTTTTTTTTTTTATCTAAAGAACCACTTGAAAAGTTGGTCTATGCAATGTGTTTGTGTGTATGTATATGTACATATGAGTTTATATACATATATATACTTATATATTAAATTATAACATGTGTGTATATATGTATGTATGTATGCATGCATGCATGTATGTATGTATTAATAATCAGTGAGAAAGTACCTGCTAACCAAGACATAGGGGAGGAAATCAGCACAGTTTTGGAGTAGATACACCCTCAGTGCATGTAAGGGACAACACACACAAATTTCAAGAGAAAAGATGACTGTACATAAAGTTAGTTCAGCTGTGCTTCAGTGATGAAGGGCTACCAGTTAGTGAACCACAAATAATCAACCACATTCAGTCAGTGTTGCCAGAGAGAAACAGAACAAGAGCCTTTGACTGGATTCATGTTGTCTTACACAACCACGCTTTTATAAATAGGAAACAAGACGCAGGTGGAAGGAGCTTCTACTTCATGTGTACTTTATTAATACTGAGTCTTCAATATCTGAGGTGTAGTTTAGCATAATCCCAACTAAGACTAGACGCATGTTTAAGTTCTCAGATCTGAATGTGGGTAGTTATCGCCATCCTGGTAACATAGTGGAGACAATCTAAAGCAAAACAAAACAAAACAAAACCTAGCTGTCATAAGTTACTTTGCTCAGGTTATTCTTAGCTTGAGATGTATAATGGGGGAATAAGCCACTATTATTCCCAAGGGGCATCCTTCCGAACTACAACTGCTTCTCCAGTCTTCAGGTTGAAGGTATCTGAATAATCTGAGTGCACTGGAGAGGTATAGAATTGCTTATCATTTTGTACAGTACAGTACTGAATAAACTCTATTGCACTCAGACCAGGTTATTTTTAATAGTAATCTAAAAAATATTTAAAGTACACAGGCAGGATTTCTGGAGATTACATGTAAATATACCTTTGGACTTTTGACTTTTTAAAATCAGTTTTCACTACACAGCTCAGGCTAGGCTTGAATCTGTGATCCTCCTGCCTCATTGCCATGTGCTGAGATTACAGGAGGGCACCACCATACTTGGAAGCCATGTTATAAACTTGATCATCTTCAGACTTTGGTGTTTGCTGAGCATTCTTAGACTAGGCCTGCCACTCCTGGGGGGATAGTGTACTGTAGTCAAGTCTTAAAGAATGATAGAAGTATGCAGCAGAGAACTGTCCCAGAGTATGGTGGCAGGGTAGACCAGCTGACAATATGAATTCATCCTGCTGCTAATTCATCAAACATTTTCCTTTCAGTTGGAACTCATCGTGGAAACTAATTAAGTCTCTCAGCATGGGAACACATTATTCAAGCATATGTTTCCCTCTTTAGTAAACCACAAGAGAGATACATGCGAGCCAGCAACACATGCTTATCCTTAGCAAACCAGCCTACCACAGGCTGTGGCCACTCGTAGCACCATTAGCCTAGTTCCAGTAAGCAATAAGGTCACCTACTAGATAATAACCTACACACACACACACACAAACACACAACCATTTTTATTTACTAAACCACAGAAAACATAATTTTGTTTAAAAAATTTAAGTAGTTTTTTAATTATGTACTTCATCATGTAATTTTAGTCAATTTTAGTAAAGTTCTTGGCAGAAGAGATGAAGACCCTCCAGTCCAGGTCACCTGAACAGACCCTTTTCTTTCCTACTTTCCAGGAAGGCACTCCAAAGAAAATGCAGAAGGAACTTCGGATGGAAACTATACTTATAAACTGTACTTTCCAAGGCATTCAAATGTCTCTTCCTTGTTTAGATTGCATATTTACGTGAGACCACGTGATCCTTTTCTTTCCATGTCTGCTTTATTTGACTTAGCACAATATCCTCCTTATTACGATGAAATGTTGGTCAAACTTGCAAAGATAGAAAACTAAACAATGCTCACCTGGAGCAAAGGAAGTGGACAGAGAAGCATGAAGTACTTTCTAAAGGGAAGAAAGTAAAGGACAAACAGAAATGATTGCAAGGAGCTAACGCCCAACACCAAAACTAATCATACGGTTGAATTTTATTGGAATTATGTTAATTAAGTTTATTTTAGCCACTCTCATAACTCAAACAATGTAACGTGTGAGAAGACAGACATATTAGCCTGCATTACTGTAGTGACTATATTGCTATTTTGTGGACCCCACATAACATTAACATCGAACTATAAACCTCAAAACTCTACAGTAAATTTAACTGTAAAAAAGTCTCTTCCTCACAGAATGTAACTGAAATTAACTGGAAACTTGACACGGTGTGATGGTGTACAGCTATAATCCTGGTACTTGACATGCTGACATAGGCTCAACTCAAGTTCTAGGCCAGCCTGGGCTGCAGAGTGAATGTAAAGTCAGTGTAAATTACAGTGAAACCCTATCACCGGAAAAACAAATAGAAATGTTTACCTCCAAATATTTATTGCTGGACATTTAGCCATCATCTACAGATGAGCACTAAAGTGATGAATTTGAGCAGAAAGCATTATAGAAAGCTTTCTACCTCACCTTGTGTTTCAAACAACCCAAGGCACCTTGTCTCAGGTATGAGAGCCAGTCATCCAGTCATCATATAAGTCATTACATCAACAATCAGTAAGTCCTTGTCTAAACTTAAAACTGTAGGACAATGACAGTGTGTTTATCCTACTGTGGAACAAGGACTTTGCAAAATGTTTAAAACACAAAACTCCTCAAAAGCATCTGGAGATGCCAACAGGAACACATGCAATAAATGTAAAAGGGACAGAGACCATGCAAGACAGGGCTGGACTGAGGTTAGTGAAGCAGTTTATAGGATGCATGCCACGGTGTTAAAAGCAAAGAAGGGCTGGAGGGCTTGGCTCAAAGTTAAGATTTACTTCAATTTCCAGCCAAGACCTCTCTCCATAAGTACCATGTGGTACACAGATCTCACACACACACACACACACACACACACACACACACACACAC
>JADRCH010000337.1:0-12446 GCA_019843965.1 Rhynchomys soricoides
GTATCGATGCATTTTTTAAAAAAATCACAGCAAAATTTCTTTTTAAAAAAGAAAGGAAAAAAGGAAGGAAGGAAGGAAGGAAGGAAGAAAGGAAGGAAGGAAGGAAGGAGGGAAGGAAGCAAGGCCAGGCAGTGGTGGTCCACACCTTTATTCCCAGCAGTGGATCCCTGAATTTGAGGCCAGTCTGGTCTACAGAGTGAGTTTCAGGACAGTCAGGACTACATAAAAAGATAAAAAAGAAAAAGAAAAAACAAACATACAAACGAATAAAGCATATTTCTTTTACTTTTTACTTAAGTGTGTTTGTATGTGTTACTGTGTAGAGGTATAGACATGTGAGTGCAGTGCCCACAGACGCCAGAAGAGGGCATCAAGTCACTTAGAGCTGGAGTTGTGCAGTGTGAGCCACCCCACATTGTTTCTGGGACCCACGCTGGGGTCTTCTGCCAGAGCAGCAAGTACTCTTAATAGCTGGACCATCTCTCCAGCCCAAGGAAACCCTTTTAACCGTAATTAGTATAGCTGTGGGGCATTCGCCAGAGAAGACTCTCAGACAGGCGTAAGCCAATAGGAAGTCTTTATTAATCAGGATCGTGACTAGACTGGGCGTTTGGGATTCCACTGCAGCCCCTGGCTACATTCAGGATGAGCTTTTAAGCACAAATACCACATTCCGGGCTGACATACTTCAGTTAACAAGAGCAGTTGTAACCAGATGCAGAACTACAGAAAACAAATGGACATGTAAATTTAAAGACTTTCTCAGAACTATGGACTTTGATGTATTTAGCCTTTGTTTTTCTTTTGGAAGGTGATTTTGTCTACCTCTGAGTTCTACAGCCTGAATGGTACTTCCATCATGGAGTCAGTTGTGCTAAGGTCTCAGGTCCTTCTAAGGTCTGGGGCTCTGTTACATTTTCCATGGGTCTTAGTGAATGAGTCAAATCTTGGACTCATCCTGCTCTAAAGAGGTCTAGTTGGTCCTAAGGACCATTCATTTAATTTTACTAAATGGATGTATAATTGGCCATATAGTTTAATATTCAGGGGCTTGCTGTTAATCCAGTCAGAATGAGGATTAAAGGTCCAGTCACTGCTGATAACAGAGTAGTTAGCCAGGGGGAGCCAGAGAACAAAGACTGATGTTAACTATCTGGTTTCTGTGTTTTTCTTTTTCCTTCCTTCCTTCTTTCCTTCCTTCCTTCCTTCCTTCCTTCCTTCTCCTTCTTTTCCTCCCCTCCCGCTCCCTCTCTTCTTCTCCTCCTCCTCCTCCTCCTCCTCCTCCTCCTCCTCCTCTTCTTCTTCTTCTTCTTCTTCTTCTTCTTCTTCTTCTTCGAGTTTTGAGTTTTCTCTAACCGTAGCAAGGTTTCTCAATTATTCTTGATCAATTAGAGTAAAAACCACAGGGTTTCCCCCTACCCCAAAGCCAGACATAGTTTCCTTTATCTCATGAGAAGTGAGTCTAAGCCTTTTCAGTTTTGTAGGATCATTTCTGCAAGGGAATCTAACTATTGTTTTAATCCCCCTCAACCCTGATGAGCGTGTCTACTCAGTTTGGAAAGCATCAGCACATTTAGTCAAACCACTAGTACATGTCCACCAAGTTGTCTCAGGGGCTTGGTAATATTGCTGTTGTCAAGATGAAGTAGCCCATAAGGGAGAAAAGCAAGCATCAGAATAGGGGGAAGTGCCTAGGTTAAAGGTTTTGGATATTAGTTAGACAAGTCCTGTTCTTAATCTGGGCTGCCCTCAGTCACAATTAATTTTATTAGGTAATGTGCTGACTGTCTGATTAGTTCCTATTCCCACATAGCACAGGGGCTGGGTATCTAAGTGTAACCAGAAATCCTGGCCAGTTTTTGGCTGGGAAAGTTTAACTCTATCCCCAGAGTCTTTTCCTGTGGCACAGAGTCTGATATCCCAGGTTTTTCCTATTTTCCAAAAGCTAGACTATGTTTTAAGGAATGTCTGGACTTTTAATTTTATGGCCACTGGATTGCATTTTCCTATTGTGCGTTTCCTGGGAAGGGACTTTCTTTCCTTACTGTCATTTGCATGCTTCGGGAGCCTCTGGTTTACAATGCCAGTCTTTTCGATGGAAATTCCATTGTTTCTGGCAACTAAGGGGTCCAACTGCTGGGCATGCAGAGAACTGTGAACTCTGTATTCCGATCTCAAAAGATATACTCAAACATCTTTGCTTTTTCTTTTTAAAATTACAACCAGACGTTTCAAGTGGGCATCAGTCAGTAAAGTTCAAAATGGAATCGAAATGGGATATAGGTTGCTGGTCTGAAGTCACGTTAGTGAACACCTCCCCTGTATCTGTCTCCCTCCGTCTCCTGTCTAGGCTTGAGGGTGCTGGGAGTTGAATCATAACGCTATTCATATCTCTAGTGTAAAACACAAGACTCGGGAGGAGGTGAAGGGTAGGGAGTAGAAGTCCCTGTGGCCCAGTGAAAGCTTCATTTCAATGGCATAGTCCATAGTCCACTTGGCAGCAGCGTCTGTGGCTTCTGTTTTCTAAATCCAGATGTAATAGCAGCTCTCTCCACTGCTACAGGAGTGGAGAAGGTCACCTTGTAGGCTCCTTTTTTAAGTTTAGTTCCAGCGTCCCTTTGGCTTGACCCAGATGCTACCATGGACTCAAACAAGGAGAAACTAGTGGTGTACTCAGAGGTCGTCCAATACTCTTGAATAGTCCCATGAATAGTCTGTATGGAGAACTGGAGGGCCTATGATCACTTAAGAAAAGAATGCTTAGAGAGTTCTGCCATCTGCTCGTCTCTGAGCCTGGGAAGCATGGGGGAAGTCTGCCAAACTTAATCTCACGGTCGTGTAAATTCATCCTTATGTGGCTCAACAGGTCCTTAGCAAAGCAAAGGAAGGGTGTCCATCCATCCTTTGCTGGACTCTAATGAGAGTTTTCTTTGAATGTCCTGTTTATTCTTTTTTACTCTGCCAGAACTCTAAGGTCTATATGAGCAGTGAAGCTTTCACTCTACGCCTAAAGCTTTAGCCATTAATTGAGAAGTTTGGCTGTGAAAGTTGGCCATCGTCAGACCCCTTGCTCGAGAGGAGGGCAAACCAGGGGACCAATTCCTAGAGGAGCTCTTTAGCTACTGTTTGAGCAGTTTCAGTCCAGATGGGGAGTGCATCCGCCCACCCAGAAAAGATCTCTATAAAATGTAGCAAGCACTTTTCTTTTATCTTCCCTGGGAGGCTCTGCAAAGTCATTTTTTCCCCAGAGTTCACTGGGGTGCTGCTCTCTTATTCTAACCCTTTCCTGGCTAAATTCTCTGTTTTAAATTCATTTGAGCACATTCCTGGCATCTGGCCAAGACATCCTATGCTAGGCTATCCAGTCTAGGAATAACATCACTTGGCCTGAGCAACTCAGAATGTTTTGTGGACCCAGCTAAGTAGGGTGAAGGTCAGGTACCAGAGTCCTGCCAGTTGTTTCTGGGAGAATGATCATTCATTCTGTTGTCCTCCATCAATCTGTGAGTTTGAGCTGTCCATCTATTCTTTACTCAGGTAGCACCATGTCCTGGTATGTCATCAGAATATCAATAGGCCCTATTGGTCTTAGGGCTGTTTGTCAAGCAGCCAGGTCAGCAGCCCAGCAGGGGACAACAGCAATTTGTAGAAGCCAAATAGTCTCTAGGAAGGCCAAAAATTTTAATGTCCTTTTTTCTAGTGGTGAGAAGCCCTCTTTCTCTTTAGATCATATAATGGACATGCCCAGAAGTAAAAACATACTGACTGATGGTCCATGTGTATGGTGGTGGACTTTCCTTTTTCCCATTAGAGAGTTTAGGTCAGATCAATTCTTCTGCCTGGACTGAGGTACCTGGCTTGGGCCCAAACTGTTTTGGTTAAAATAACTACTCTAGCTCCCATGTACCTGGTTTCATCTTTCATCTCGTGACAGTCATGGATGAGCACCTATGGGTCATCTGGCAAGAAGGTAGCAGGACTGATGGCAGTGGGTTTCTCAAACCAGACCTAAGGGTGGGCCAAGAGTACGGGCCTGATACTGGGTAACACAGTCATTAGACAGCCTGTGTTCTGGTGGTCCTCAGAGGAGGGCCTCAACTACATTGTAGGGTGCTGTGAGTATAAAATCTTGCCCAGAGTTAATTTGTTTGCTTTCTTTCATTAAACTAGCAGTAGCTACCACAGCTCTTAGACAGATGGGCCATCCCAAGGCTACAGGGTCCAGTTGTTTGGACAGGTATGTCATAGGATATTTTCATGATCCCAAAGTTTGGGCTAAGGCCCCCGTCTTTTGTTACATGGATGAACAGATGAAAGGATTTTGAGACATCTGGAAGTCCTAGGGCTGGAGCTAAAAGTCAGAGCTATTTTTAAAGCCTGAATGCTTTTTGTTTAGTCTCTGTTCAGATTAGGGCTCAGGGCCCCACTTTGAGCTAGTGTATAAATGCCTTGCTATTTCCACAATTTCTGATATCCAGAGGCAGCAATATCCACCTGCACCTAGGAACTTTTGAACCTGTTGCTAAGTGCCTTCATAAAGAAATTTGAGAGATCTCATACTAATAATTTAAAAGCATACTTAAAAGCTCTAGAACAAAAAGAAACAAACACACCCAAGAGGAGTAGGTGTCAGGAAATAATCAAACTTGGGACTGAAATCAATACATTAGAAACAAAGAGAACAATATAAACAATCAATGAAACCAATAGATGGTTTTGAGAAAATCAACAAGATAGACCAAAATAACTAAAAGGCAGAGAGAAAGAGTTTCCAAATTAACAAAATCAGAAATGAAAAAGAGGACATAACAACAGACACCAAGGAAATTGAAATAGTCATTAATCCTGTACTTCACAAAATTAGAAAATATAAATGAAGTGGGCAATTTTTTTGATCAATTCCACTTATCAAAGTTAAATCAAGATCAGGTAAACAATTTGATAGTTCTATAATATCTAAGGGAATAGAAGCAGTCATCAAAAGTCTCTCAACCAAAAAAATCCCAGGGCCAGATTGTTTTAGTGCAATATTCTACCAGACTTTCAAGGAAGAGCTAATACCAATACTTTAAAATATCCCACAAAATAGAAACAGAAGGAACATTGTCAAAATCATTCTATGAGGTTACAGTCACTCTGATACCTAAACCACACAAATACTCAACAAAGAAAGAGAATTTCAGGCCAATTTCTCTTTTGGACATTTATGCAAAATACTCAATAAAATGCTCACAACCTAAATCCATGAACATATAAAAACCATCATCCACCATGATCAAGTAGGCCTCATCCCAAGGATACAGGGATGGTTCAACATACAAAAATCCATTAACGTAAACCACCATATAAATGGAAAGAAAAAAATCATGACAATCTCATTAGATGAAAAAAAACCAAAACACAAAAACAAAATAAAACAAAAATGCTTTGACAAAATACAATACTTATTCATGATGAAAGTTTTAGATCGGGGATATAAGACCCATACCTAAGCACAATTAGGACAATATACAGCAAGCCAAAAGCCAACATCAAATTAAATGGAGAGAAACTTAAAGGAATTCCACTAAAATCAGGAGCAAGACAAGGCTGCCCTCTCTCTCCCTATCTATTCAATATAGTACTTGAAGTTCTAGCTAGAGCAATTAGACAACAAAAGGAGATCAAGGGAATTAAAATTGGAAGGAAGAAGTCAAAGTATTTCTATCTGCAGATGATATGATAGTATACATAGTGACCTCCAAAATTCTACCAGAGAACTCCTACAGCTGATAAACACCTTCAGCAAAGTGGCTGAATAAAAAATTAACTAAAAAATCAGTAGTCCTTCTATATATACAAATGATAAAAGGGCTGAGAAAGAAATTAGAGAAACAACATCCTTCACAATAGCCACGAATAATATAAAATATCTTGGTGTAACTCTAACCAAGCAAGAAAAAGACCTGTATGACAATAACTTCAAGGCCCTGAAGAAAGAAATTGAAAAAGATAACAGAAAATGGAAAGATCACCCATGCTCATGAATTGGCCATAGTAAAAATGGCCATCTTACCAAAAGCAATCTACAAATTCAATGCAATTCCCATCAAATTGCCAACACATTTTTTTACAGGCCTTGAAAGAGCAATTCTTAACTTCATATGGAAAAACAAAACAACCCAGGAGAGCCAAAACAATCCTGAACAATAAAGAATTTCTGGAGCTATCACCATCCCTGATCTCAAGCTATACTAAAGAGCAATAGTAATAAAACCTCATGGTGTTGGCATAAAAACAGACAGGTTGATCAATGAGATATAATCAAAGACCCAGAAATAAACCTGCATACCTACAGACACTTGATTTTTGATAAAGAAGCAAAATCAACACAATGGAAAAAACAAAGCATCTTCAACAAATGGTGCTGGTCTAACTGGATGTCTGCGTGTAGAAGAAAACAAATAGATTCATATTTATCACCCTGCATAAACTCAAGTCCAAGGGGATTAATGACCACAATATAAAACTGGATACACTAATTCTAGAAGAAGAGGAAGTAGAAATAGCCTTGAACGCGTTGGTACAGGAGACAATGTCCTGAATAGAACAACAATGTCTCAGGCTCTAAGATCAACAATTGATAGATGGGACCTCATGAAACTGAAAAGCTTCTGTAAGGCAAAGTACACCGTTAATAGGACGAAACAACAGCCTAATGAATGGGAAAGGAACTTCACCAATCCTGCATCGAAGAGAGGGCTAATATCCAAAATATATAAAGAACTCAAGAAGTTAGACATCAATAAACCAATATCCCTATTAAAAAGTGGGGTACAGAGCTAAAGAGAGAATTCTCAACCAAGGAATCTTGAATGGCTGAAAAGCACTTAAAGAAATGTTCATCTTCCTTAGTCATCAGGGAAATGCAAATCAAAACAACTCTGAGATTCCATCTTACACCCATCAGAATGGCTAAGATCAAACACTCAGGCAGCAGCTCATGTTGGCAAGGATGTGGAACAAGGGGAACATTCCTCCACTACTGGTGGGAGTGGAAACTTGTACAACCACTTTGACAATCAATCTGGCAATTCCTCAGAAAATTGGGAGCATGGCTTAGTGGTAGAGTATTTACTCAGCTTTCATGAAGCTCCGAATTCCATATCCAGTACCGAGGTAAAAACAAATAAAACACAAAGAAATCTGTGTGCTTTGTTGGGTGGATGACTCCAGCTGGTGCACACACATACACTGCTGCATATGGTTACTACTGTTCGATGATGAGAACATTTGAAATCTCCTAGCTTTCCCTAGATCACATCACCTGGGTAGTAGCTAAAGTCACCATGCTGTACAATGGAGTTCTTAGGTTTTTCTCCCCCTAACTTTAAAAAATTCATTTAAAGACATTGAAATTTATTTTTAAGTGTTTTGTGACTGGACAGACATTAGGGTTGGGTGGCTCCTCTCTGACATTTTTATAATGATACTTCCTTATTTTCCTCTAAGTCCCCAAGTCAGTATTGTTATGATTGTCACCTCTCAAAGCTATGGAGGCTGTATTGAATTTGTGGATGCGGATGGGGTTTGTTAAGTTTAAATTTTCTGGACAAGTGCTGTGTAGTAATGTGTGAATCCACTGGATTGGGTCGCAGAGACATTTTGTAGGGTCTCAGTCTAACCTCTGAGTTTAACTTCGGTCAGTGACATAGTAAGAGCCCTTCAACAGTAGTGGTCATGCTATGTGGATTTTCCTAGGGAGACACCACACACATCTACTTGGCTCAAACAGGAAACCCACAGCAGACCAAAGTAAGATTGTACCAAAATCCAACTTGGCAAACCAATGAGTATTGGCTTACTTACAGGAGCGGGGATAACTGGAAGACAGCTGCATCACCAAAGAGTCTTAGCATGGGTTATGGCTTTCAAAAGCCATAACCCTGGATCTCTCTGTAGGCAGCTCCCTGGGTCAGAGAATCTTCTGTATGAAGCTGGTCTGTTGTGTGCTTATAATGTCAAAGCTGGGGAGGAGAGAAGAGGAGGGTTCATGAGGCTCAATCCAGTCAGCCTAGCCTACTTGTCAAGTCTCAGGCTAGTGAGAGACTCTCTAAACACAAGGTGAGACAGCAGAGGCAGGTAGGTCTCTGTGAGTTTAGTGCCAGCCTGGTCTACACAGTTAATTCTAAGCCAGCCAATGCTACTTAGTGAGACCTTAACTCAAAAACAAAACAAAAGAGAATAACAACCACAAAACAACAGCAAAACATGAGGTAGAGTCATTAAAATGGATCACCTAAAGTGCTTGATGACAAGCATGGAACCCAAGTTAAATTCCTGGAACCCACATGGTCAAAGGATGGAGCCAACCTGAGACTTGGCATCTGACTTCCATATCTGAACAGTGGCATACGTACCCCCATACCTCCAAAATAGTGCAATTAATAAGTAAAAATGAAAGGGGGTGGCCTTTGATTAATGACACCTAAGAATGTCCTTTGGCTTCCACATGCACACACATGTGTACACACACATGTGTACACACACATACACACACATACACACATAACCAAAACCAAATGTGATGGTGCATGCTTGTAATACTAGCACTCAGGAGGCTGAGGCTTAGGTTACAGTCTAAGACCATGATTCATTCTCTCTCTCTCTCTCTCTCTCTCTCTCTCTCTCTCTCTCTCTATATATATATATATATATATATATATATATATATATATATATATATATATTACTCTACTGGATGTCCAATGCTTCCTCAGACCTGACTCAGCCTTTCTAACAGCACTCCTCCCCTCGTTCCCATATGTTGGCCCACAACTCCGGAAGAAGACCCAGGCCCTACTGGAAGCCATGCTGGCTGGTGTCCAGAACCCCAGTGGCCACACTGGTATTCAAATATGTTATCCAGGAGAGTCACAATCTGTCCAAGTTGTCCATAAGCAGGACACAACAGAGGCTGACTCTTTAACCTTATATGAGGGAGCCACTACCGGCAGAATACCAATAGCCCTACCACAAAGGTGGTTGACTCACTAACCTGTTTGTGTAGAGCAATGGCCGATGACAAAAGAAAAGTTACAGGCACTAGAACAGCTAGTCCAAGAGAAGCTGGAGGTTCAACATATAGAAGAGTTCAGCAGCCCCTGATTCTCATGTGTTTGTCACTAAAAAGAAATCTGGCAAATGATGGATGTTAACAGATCTGAGAACAATTGATAAAATCATTCAACCAATGGGTTCTTTACAGCCTGGACTCCATCAACTTCCTTGTTACCTAAGACATGGTCTATTGTGGTGATTGATTTAAAAGACTGCTTTTTTCACAATCCTCTGCAGGAGCATGATAGAGAAAAGTTTGCTTTCTCAATATCTGCTTATGATAATAGTTGTTCAATAAAAAGGTATCCACAGGGATTGTGCTTCCACAAGGAAGAAGAATAGTCCTGCCTTACATGCTTTGGACAACAGCCATTAGAAAGAGTCCATAAGCAGTTTTTTACTCAATATTTACCTCAATATAATTTACCATTATATGGATGATATCTTGCTGGCTGATTCAGATGGGAAAACATTTGATGAGGTAAAGAGAATTATGCCTTGTTGGGGACTGCAGATGATCCTGAAAAAATACAAAGAGGAGATCCTGTTAATTTCTGTCTGCACAAAATCCAATCACAGAAGGTATAAATCAGGAGAGATCAGTTAAGAACTCTTGATGATTTTCCAACAAAAATTGTTGGGAGATATCAATCCACAATTGGATTAACTATTCACAAGCTAAGCAATTTATTTCAAACCTTACAAGGTGATACAGACTTAAATAGTTCAAGAAAATTATCAGCTCAGGCTGAAAAAGAATTGACTCTGGTAGAAGTGGTACAGGATGCACATATACATCATTTGGATCCAAAGATGACTTGTACTTTAGTTCTTTTACCTTCTACTCATTTTTCCATTGGAATTCTTATGCAGGGAGAAGATTACATCTTAGAATGATTATTTTTAGCACACAAACAGAATAAAAAATTAAAGACCTATTTAGAAAAGGTTCCTGAATTGATTCTAGAAGGAAAAAATAAGACTGTCAACTAGCAGAAATTGTTGTACCTTTTACTAGTGCTGAAATTACCTCATTGGGGCAGAAAATGAATATTGGCAAGGAGCTTGCGATAATTTTTGGGAGAGATTAAAAACAAATACCCCTGAAGCAAGGCAGTAATTTAGCTAAGTGACCTAGCTCCCCATGGGTCACATGCGCACACTGGCCACACACACACACACACACACACACACACACACACACACACCAGTTAATTTGAATATGCCTTGACTAGTTTAATGGTTGGGCATTTCTAATCCTTCCTGATGTTAGCAAGCATCCCCTCCACCACTGCTAAGTTAACATCTTTTAAAATCTATATTTCATCTTTGTTACCCCAAACACAATTGGGGAAGTGGCCTGTGTGGACACTTACCTTGATTTTCACATGTCAGCAGGCCTTTAGTCTTTCTTCTTCCCTGTTCATGGTGATCTCCCTCTCCTTCCTCTCCCCCAGTTCCTAGCCAGTACAAATCCCCAGGTCTCACCTCAGTCTACCTGCCCAACTATTGTCTGTACAGCAATTCTTTATTGCCAATCAAATCTAGCTGGAGGTGGAGACTCAGTGTCTGGGAAAGTGACATGGCCTTTGGGGGCCAAATTGAATTGAGACAGCATTAGAACCAATCCCTAACACAAGTAACTTCAGTTTGTAAAAAGAACTAATTGGGCTCTTTCTCACATAGTAAAAGTCAAGGAAATTATAAAGAAATGTCCTACTTGTTCTTTGTATAACCAAACTCCATTGCCTACAGGGAGCAACCCAAAAGGTACCCAAAGAAATGAAATTGGGCAAACGGATATGTTCCATTTTTCAGAGTTCGGAAAATTAAGATATGTGCACCATATCTTAGACACATACTCAAGATTTCAAAGGGCAGCCGCTTTAAGTTCTGAAAAGGCTGGTTTTCTAACTACACACTTACTAGAAGTTATGGCAATTATGGAGATACTTGTACAAATTAAGACAGACAATGCCCCAGCAAATATCTCTAATAAACTGAAACAACTTTGCATATTACTATATAAAACATATTACATAATCCTAAAGAACAAAGAGTTGTTTTCACTATACTTTGAAAGAGATGCTTAATAAACAGAAGGGGGGAACAAAGACCCCTAGAAGTAGAACATAATGCTTTATTGACTTAAAAAATTAAATGTCAATGGACAAAAAACAACAGCTGCTGAGAGACACTGGATCATAGGAAAAATGTTGAATCATAATATTCTATCTCTTTTAAAGATAACTTCAGGATAGAAAGAAGGAAGTGTGTTGCATTAGTGAAGTCTTTGTTTCATTGAGAGAAGACAAACTATGAATACAATCAAGATTAATAAAGATTAGATTTGACCAGGGGAGACTCCTGAAGATCTTGGCTACAAACATGAAGGAAAAAACCCAAGAAGAACAACAGAACAGGTACTATGCACATGGATCTCTCCATGTTCTCCATGAACATGGGGACAGCTTTGAGACTGGCTGAGATAAAAATGTCTCCAGCCAGGAAATCTCGGTGGCTACAGAGTCCTCAGGATTTATTATGCCATTTTTTTCAAATGGAATGAATGAATATTTACATTACAGTCTGGTTATACAGTCCAAACTAACCTTAAAAAAAAAAAAAGACACATGCCTTATCTGCTTAAAGATCAAAGAATCATCTTTACCTGACCTGTGCACATAGCACATTTCATACACGTGTCAGTGCGGAAATGTGTATTTCCTTTGAAGGTTTACATTTGCAGAGCAAAAGAACCAGATACCAAAGAAGACAAGATAAACAGCCCAGATGATCCTACCTCACAGACTGCCTCAATAGCTGTTTCCTCAAGACTCTGCACCCAGAACAACTTCAAGATGGCTAGCTAAGATAGACAGTAAGTCTATAAAGTATGGACAGACTCACAGACTGTTCCAACCAGGACTTCAGTTAAGCCTTGCACTTTCCCATCACAAAGAGACTTGACAACAAATGATACAACTAGCTTTCTTAGGACTTGGCCATTATCTTAATTTTCTTAGAGATCCCAAAAGAGAACTCAACCCTAGACAGCAGGAAGCAGTTTTTTAAGAGAATGATGCCCCATTCCCCAAAAAAGGGGTGGATGGCTTTTGGTTGTCTGGTGGGTGATGGATGTTTGTTGTCATTTTAGGGGATTGATTACAACTTATAAATGGTCGTGGTCAGGGAGGAAACAAAATACAGGAGGCTGGATTCAGGGCTTTCTTTCCTTTCCTCTGTTCTTCTTTCTCTCCTGTTTAGTGTTGGGGAAGGAGGATGAGCAAGAATGAAGGGAAGAAGGAGGGAATGGGGTAACAGGACAGAAGTGTAGAGTGTTGCAT
>JADRCH010000337.1:12456-39956 GCA_019843965.1 Rhynchomys soricoides
TAACAGGACAGAAGTGTAGAGTGTTGAATCTACGTTTAAACTAAAGAGCATCAACATGCCAGATATGTTTACACTGGAATGGAGTGTTTTCTAAGTTAAACAGATAATAAATAGCTAAGTAACTTTAGCCTGTTCAGATATATTATAGGTAGATAGATGGTCTTCAGAAACCTCAGAGATCTACAGAATATGGCATTTAAAGATGCTTTATTAATAATAGGCTTTTCATGACAGTGAGACATGCCAGTTCCTGGCAACACCCCATTCTACTTTAAAGAAGATGATGAACATTGAAGAAGCTACATGTGGAGTTTGCTTCAAATGTGGCAAACTGCCATCAGGCAAAATGCTGCTCTAGCTTCAACTGTAGAGTGCATGTTATCCAAACCAGACAAGCAGGACACGGAAGAAGTCGACTGCTGGACGTTGCAAAGACAAGGTAAGCAAGTCCTTGGTAATTCCTGCTTCGCAGGAAAATCTGTCACATCCTGGGCCAGCGGCTGAAGATGATACTCTAATGATGCAGAGAAACACTGAAAAACTATTCAGGTAGCCAGAAACCTTTGTCATTTCTTCAGCTTTGGAAGCTACTTGCTGTGCACTTCCTGTTTACTCAGGTAATATTTATCCTTCTTGGGTTCTGTCGGGGTTAAAAACTAGATGGTTATAATCTCACAATCAAGCTTAAGCTGGGTAGGATTTAAGAAAATGTTTTAAACTCTAAAAAGATATTTATAGGTTGATAATTGCAAGTTATGATAGAAATGATTTAAATACAGAACTCTGCCCTCACCAAGATAGGATAGTTGATGGAGTACTTTCTCCAAAGGTTGCCAAATACAAATGGACTGGACATTACAAATGTAATTTTAACCTGATAGTTTTCATTACTGTTATTATTGTATTTAGTTTATTAATATAAGAGAAAGAGTCTTTATTCAACTAAAAGGGGGAGAAGCTGGGGGACTGTTTTGTGTACTGTGTAGTCAGATGCTGATTGCTGTGCCCAGAGAGCTGACTGCAGTATGGAAGTACCTCCTGCCTCAATGTTGTATGGCAATTATTATCCTTCACTTTTGATTGGTTGATAAAGATCTGATCAATCTATAGCTGGAGAGGAGAGTTAAAGTGAAACTTTGGATCCCAGTGAGGGGGTCCCGGGTGAGAAGGGGGAGAAATTTCCAGGAGAGAGTAGCCATGAGGGAATAGATGGAACAGGAACAGCCAGGGTGAGACTAATATGCCAGGTAATGGGGCACAAGGCTGGGTAATAGGCAGCATAGTTGGGTTAAAATAGGTGAATATCTGCCCAGCTATAGTGCTTCAAACTTATTATTAAATATAACATTTAATTATTCAGGTACAAAGAAGGACATAGAAAAGCCCCATACTTTTACATACTACCAAGATAACAGGAATTAACAATCATTGATAATTAATATCTCTCAATATCAGTGGGCTCAATTCCCCAATAAAAAGACACAGACTAACAAATACATGTGAAAACAGAATCATCCTTCTGCTGTGTATAGAATCTTACTTCGGCACCAAAGATAGAGATTACCGCATATAAAGGGTTGGGAAAAGATTTTCCATGCAAATGGACTGAAGAAGCAAGCTGGCATAGCCATCTTAATACCTAACAAAATAGCTCTCAACCAAATTTAATCAAAATAGATGGGGAAGGACACTTCATATTCATTAAAGAAAAATCCACCAAGAAGATTTCTCACTTCTGGACATCTATGTTCCAAATGCAAGGGCATTTGTAAAAAGAAACATTACTTAAGCTTAAATCATACACCAAGTCTCACAGATCAATAGTAGGAGACTTCAACACCCCATTCTCACTAATGAACAGATATTCCAGAGCAAAACTAGGCAGAAAAATAACAAAAGTAACAGATGTTATGACCCAAATGAACCTAACAGCTATCTATAGAACATTTCACCCAAACACAAAATAATATACCATCTCAGCACCTCATGGAACTTTCTCCAATACTGACCATATACTTGGTCACAAAGCAAGTCTTAACAGATACAAGAAACTTGAAATAACTGCCTGTATCCTAAGACCACTATGGGGTAAAGCTGGATTTCAACAACAGAAACAATAGAAAGCCTAAAACAAACAAACAAACAAAAAAAAAAACAAAAAGAAAACCAACCTCATGAAAAATGAACATTCCTTTACTAAATGAACTTGGTCAAGGTAGAAATAAGGAAAGAAGTTAAAGATGTCCTAGAATTCAATAAAATGAAAGGAAGACACACCACACCCAAACTCAGGTGACATAATGAATGTGGTGCTAAGAGGGAAGTTCACAGCACTAAAAGCCTTCCTAAAGAAAGTGAAGAGACCTCATACTAGAACTTAACAGAACACCTGAAAGCTCTAGAATGAAAAGAAGCAAACACATCCAAGAAGAGTAGATGGCAGGAAACAATCAAACTGAGAGATGATATAATAAAATAGTAACAAAGAGAATCACAAAAAGAATCAATGAAACAAGGAGTTGGTTCTTTAAGAAAAATCAACAAGATAGAGAAATCCTTATCCAAGCTAACTAAAAAAGCAGAGAGAGAGAGAGAGAGAGAGAGAGAGAGAGAGAGAGAGAAACTATCTAAGTTAACAAAATCAGACACAAAAGGGGGACATAATAACAGTCACCGAGAAAACTAAATCATCATTGGGTCTTACTTTAAAACCTGTGCTATGTAAAATTGGTAATGGACGGTTTCTTGATAGATACCACTTACCAAAGATAAATCAAGAACCTCAGCAATTTAAATAGACTTATAACCCCTAAGGAAATAGAAACAGTCATCAAAAGTATCTGAACTAAGAAATGACCAGGACCACATGGTTTTAGTGTAGAATTCTACAAGACTTTCAAAGAGCTGATGTCAATATTCAAAATCTCCCACAAAATAGAAACAGAAAAAGAATTGGTAAATTCATTTATGAAGTCATAATCATCCTGATACCCAAACTGCACAAAGAGTTAACAAAGAAAATTGCAGACCAATTTCTCTCACGAACATTGATACAAAAATACTCAATAAAATTCCAGCAAACCAAATCCAATAAGACATCAAAAGGATCATAAACCTACTAAAATCTGTCAATGTAATCCACCATATAAACAAACTAAAAGAAAAAATATACTATCATTTTATTAGATGTTGAAAAAGTCTTTGAAAAATCCAACACCCATTCATGAGAAACATCTTAGAGAGATCAGAGATAGAAGGGACATACCTAATCATAATAAAGGCAATATACAGCAAGCCTATATGCAAAATTAAATCAAATGAAGACAAACTCAAAGTAATTCCACTAAAATCAAGAACATGACAAAGATCTCTCCATATCTATTCAAAATATTAAAGTTCTAGCTAGAGCAATAAAAGAACTCAAGGAAATCAAAGAACTCAAGGAGATACAAATAGAAAAGAAGCCAAAGTATTGGTATTTTAAGTGATACAGCTGAGGTGGAAACTTAAGTGTTCTTTGGAAGGTCAGTTGTGTCGGATGGTGTTTTGCTAAGGCAGACACATGAAGGAATATTTAGCTGAAGCAGACACAGGCGAAAGGATGTTCTGCTAAAGCAAGCACGGGAAAAAAACACGTGATGAAGGATTCTTCGCTAACGAGATGAATGTATTGGTCCATCTTACATTGCATAGCTGAGCTCCATTTGTCAGGACTCTATAGAGAGAAATGCACCAAAAAACTTCTGGTGGTGTGCTGCAGTTTCTTGCCGCTTCTGCAGACTCAGGCCAATTGGCAAAGTGATATCAGCTGAGACAGACTCATGTGCTAAGGCAAGACCCATGGAGAACACACGATGTTTGGAGGGAGTATAGATAGGACTCGATGGACAGTGACAGAGGAGGAGCTTGGTTTGCTTATAGAACGAGCTGTGCAATGCTTGTTCGTCTTGGGTCTTCACTGAGAGAGGCACAGCTGAGAACTTGGAGGCATACATTTTTTACAACCTATTTTGTTTTTTCTCTTTCACAACAGATTTTATTGGTCGAGGAGCAAAGTACATGGACATTCCAATTCTTATCACACGTACACCAAAAGAGCCATATATTGTGTTCACGTACCCAAACTCTGAAGAGTCACATGGTGTTCACGTATGCAAATAAGGAGCTACGTATTGTTTCCCTTGAACTTAGCTACGTATTGTTTTTCTTTGAACTCATTCCAGTGATGTTCCAGCCTCAAACTTGGCATGTTTCTCTAAGACCTCTCGTAAGAACCAAACGCTAGTAATCCTCAGTTCCGCCAATTCACAAGTTTATGCCACACACAGAACATACTCAATATTTCCATCTTTCACAGTAACTGTTAGGAAAATGGACTGCCATGACCACAGACATCACAGTTCTGACAGGGCAAGGACCAAAGACTGGCTTTCTTACAAAATGTTTCTACTGGAAACACGGGACCAGATATAACTGAAAATATCCCAGACACAAATGCACGACTGAGACTCCAAATTGCCATTTAGTATACTTTGTATTGTAGGATATAAAACTAGCCCCCTCCACGGAATGTTATGATGCCCCCCGAGACAGTCACAGCCTCTCCTGATTCAGTATCCTGCTATTTTCTGGTTGTACCAAAAAATAAACAACCAGAAAATGATTGAATATCTTTAAAAAACCATTTACACTTTAAAAATGGGATGAGGTGGGATTCCCTCATCTTTTAAAAATGTTTCTAGACCTACTAAAAAACTCGCATTTACAAAATAGTTGATAAAAATATTCCTCTGGATTGTACAAGGAGGGAGGAGGGGACCACTGACAGACGTGATTGATGCTTAGTTGAACTTATTTCTTTTTGTAAAGATCAGGTATACAAGGGACATACCTAATCATAATAAAGTCAGTATACAGCAAGCCTATAGCTAACATCAAATTAAATGAAAACAAACTTAAAATAAATTCCACTAAAATCAAGAACAAGATGATGCTCTCTCCATATCTCTTACTAATAGTACTTAAAGTTCTAGCTAGAGCACCATCCCCGATTTCAAGTTGTACTTTAGAGCTATAATAATAACAACTACATTGTATTGGCAGAAAACCAGACAGGTTGATCAATGGAATCAAACCAAAGATCCAGACACAGATCCATACACCTACAGACACTCCAGTTGTGACAAAGAAACCAAAATTATACAATGGGAAAAAAGCATCTTCAATAAATGGTGCTGGTCTAACTGGATGTCTGCATGTAGAAGAATGAAAATAGATTCATATCTATCACCCTGCACAAAACTCAAGTCCAAGTGGATCAAAGACCACAACGTAAAACTGGACATGTTGAATCTAATAGAAGTAGCCTTGAACAAATTTCCTGAACAGACCACCAATAGTACAGGCAGTAAGATCAACAGTTAATAAATGGGACCTCATGAAACTGAAAAGCTTCTGTAAGGCAAAATGCACCATCAATAGGATAAAAACATCAGCCTACATAATGAGAAAAGATCTTCACCAATCCTGTATCTGACAGAGAACTAATATCCAAAATATACAAACAGCTCAAGATACTAGACATCAACAAACCAAATATTCCGATTTTAAAATGGGGTACAGATCTAAACAGAATTCTCAACAGAGGAATCTCAAATGTCAGAGAAACTCATAAAGAAATGTCCAACATCCTTTGTCATCAGGGCAGTGTAAATCAAAATGACTCTGAGATTCCATCTTATAGTGGTCAGAATGGCTAAGATCAAAAACTCAAGCAATTGTGCTCAGTGGCACGGATGCAGAGAAAGGGGAACACCACTCCCTTGCTGGTGGGAGTGCAAACGTGTACAGCCATTTTGGGAATCAATATGGCAGTTTCTCAGAAAATTGGGAATCAACCTACCTCAAGACCCAGCTATACCATCCTGGGCATAATCCCAAAGGAAAGTCCATCCCACCACAAGGATACTTGCTCAACAATGTACATAGCAACTTTATTCCTAATAGCCGGAAACTGGAAATGACCTAGATGTTCCTCAACTGAAGAATGGATAAGAAAAATGTAGTATATTAATATATATATATATATATATGATATTTATGTGATATATGATATATATATAATATACTACTCAGCTGTTAAAAATAAAATCGTGAAATTTTTAGATAAATGGATGGAATTAGAAAAACAAAATTCTGAGTGAGCTAACCTAGACCCAGAAAGACAAACATGGGATGAACTCACTTATAAGTGGATATTAGATGTAAATATAACCATGCTAAAATCTGTCACCGATCCAGAGAAGCTAAGTAACAAGCAGGATTCCAGGGGGAACACATGAGTCTTACTGAGAAGGGGAAACAGAATAGATACTGTGGATGATCTGGGGGCAGGTAGGGACAGGAACAGAAGGGACTGGGCAAGAGGAGGATGGAAGGGGAGAGTACTAGAAAAGACAACTGGAATTGAGGGGTATCCCAGGTATGAGCTAGAAACCACGCAATGGAAACTCCTAGTAATGGGGGACAGGGAGCCTGAACCAGCCATCTCTTGTAACCAGGCAAGGCTTCCAGTGGAGAGACTGAGACACCAACCCAGCCACAAAAACCTTGATTTATAATTAATTTGTCCTGCCTACAAGATGTACTGGAGGAAAGGTGGTACAGTCACCATGTGGTCAACCAATGATTGGTCCATCTTGAGACCCATGCCACAAGATGGAGCATACCCATGATACCACCTTGAGGGCCAGAAACCAGAGGCTGGATAGCCCAGAAACCCGGGATAGAGTCAAACAGGACCGTATATAGGGTTAGGTTATACGGGTTGGGTTAGGTTATCTAGGATGTTTTATACACACACACACACACACACACACACGCACACGCACACGCACACGCACACACACGCACACTCACACACGCACACACATGCACGCACGTGCACACACGCACACACACGCACTCACACACGCACACTCACACATGCACACGCGCGCGCACGTGCACACACGCACACGCACACACACGCACACTCACACACACACGCACGCGCGCGCACGTGCACACACGCACACGCACACACATGCACACTCACACACGCACACACACACGCACATACTGTGTGTGTGAATTAAATGATCCATAATGATATTCTGCTACACTTGTAGACAGGAACCAGAGAGGTTTTATCCAGCCTCTTTGAGGGGTGGTGCCTCGTCATACTGTGTCTTGATATGCTATGTTTGGTTGATATCCACGGGAGGTCTGCTCTTTCTTGAAGAAAAATGGAGGAGTGTGGGGGGGGCATCTGGGAGGAGGGGAGGGGAGGGAAACTGTGCTCAGGATGTAATAAATGAGAGAAGAAATTTTTTTAAAAAAAAAATCAAACTACCTGGTGGTGTACAACTTTAATTACGGCACTGGGGAGACAAAGGTAGATGGTTCTCTGAGTTCAAGGCCAGCCTGATTTACAGAGTGAGTTCCAGGACAGTCTGATCCACACAGGAAACATTGTCTCAAAACAAACAAACAAACGAACAAACAAAAATGAAGCAAAACTAAAACGAAGGCTCACACAGAGTGACTAGCCAAGCCAGACACACTACCCAGGGCCACCATACATCTTCTGACTTCAGCGGTTCAATCTACCAGAGTCTCTGTAGGTCCTGTGAAACTGTACAGAGCCTCTCAGAATGTCACTACACACCACAGGAGCTGTGATGACATTGCTCACTGCACCCCACAGGAGACAGAGACCATCTACAGAGTGTGAAGCATTGCTGGACTCCTGGACATCTCCAGACCCACCTCTGAAGAATGAAACTAGACATTCCCAGGACTCTCACGCTGGGAGAAGACATCAGGGCAATCCATGTGCCAGACAGGGGGAGGATTTGTCTCTGAGAAACAGATTTTTAAAAAACGTACTTATTTTTATTTGTATGGGTGTTCTGCCCATGTGTGTGTATGTGTGCTGCATGAGTGCCCTCAGAGGTCAGAAAAGAGTTCTAAGATCTCCTGATAAGACAAAAATGCAGGCGAGGGGTAGCCGTGCCAATATGTACCTTTGAGAAATTAGGGCAAGCAACAGATCTGGTGTAAGAGGCTTACTGGGGGAGAGGAGAACGAAAGGATGTCAGTGTGAAGCAGAGACAGAAGCAGACAGACATGGAGACAGAGAGGGAGACATGAGGGCAGAGGGAGAAATTTAGGATGGCGGGGGGGGGGGGGGGCTGTTGTTTTGCAACATACTGGCCGTGGCAGGTAATGGCAGAAGCAGCTGCTAGGTTCCTGGGAGCAGGCCTGTGGAATCGCCTGTGTGCTAACATCCTCTAGAACGAGAGTTATAGGCATTTGTGAGCCACCATGTCAGTGTGGGGAATTGAACTGTGGTCCTCAATCAGTTAAAGCCCATGCTTTTAGCCACTGAACCATCTCAAGCCCCACGAGACTTAAAACTTTAAGTGTGTGTGCATGCGCATGTGCGTGTACATGTGTATACAAGTGGACTTGTGTGTGTTCATGTCCATACGGAAGTCAGAGGACAACTTCGGGTAGCATTCACCTTGGCTTTTTGTTTGCTTCTTTGTTTTTGAGACAGGGCTCTCATTGGCTTGAGGATGGCTTCAGGAAGCCCCAGGTATCCGGTTCCCACCTCTCCAGCCCTGGGATTACATATGTCCTACCACGCCCCGCTTTGTATACGGATTCTGGGGATGGAACTCAGGTCCTCCCAGTAAGTACTTTACTGAACCCCTCCCCCCAAACACGAACTGCCAGACCACTGCAGGAGAGACTGGAGGGAAGACCACGGTGGGGTGAGGGGGACACCACAGTTTGGTCAGGATTGCTCAGCTATGAGATCCTCTTGCTCATTGTTTAAACCTAAGCCTCATGTCAGGATTCTGTGGTCTGGAGACCTGGAGGGCCTATGTGTCACAGATTCCCTTTTTGTTCCTCTTCCCGAAGTGGACCCTTTTCTGCTTTTTCCATGACTTGCTTGAGAGCAGGTTGTTGGGACTCCCAAGATCCAGGCTCTGACCCTAACAGCTCTCCTGGTTTCCTCGATTCTCCTACAAGCTAGGTGTTTTCTCATCTCTCCACCTGTTTAAATGGAGACACAAACCCACTCTTTCCCCCACGGCCCCCTCTCTTGACCTTTCAGACTAAAGAATGTTCTAGAATATGTTCTCATCAACCTGGATGGACCCCACATTGAGCCTTCCTTATTATAGGGTCCATTCTTCCATAAAACAGGGACATGACATCTCACCCTTGGGTGAAATCTTTCTCATGCTGTAGGGGCTGGGTGTGTGCCAGGAAGTACAGCTGCCCTTTGACAAAGCTCATCCCGAAGGAGGTCCTTCCAAGTTTCTCTTCCTCTGTTACCTCTTCGCAACTCTCTTTGGATTCCTTCCTCTCCTGCATAGGCTTCCTTGGTTATTAAAACTCCCTTGGGCAAAAACAGGAAGTGGAGGTTCGTTGTCTGTGAAACTCAGGAGGAGGGAGGAGGAGGAAGCCTGGCAACTTGGCTGGCTTTCCTGCCTCTTTTTTTCTTTGCTGGTAGTCTCTCCAGCTCAACTATGTCTTTATTTTCTGCTCCACGGGAAGAGTTTGGGCGGCTGCCTCCCACTTGTTCAAAGCCCCATAGTCACTCATAGCTGCTGGCTCTGGCCCTGGGACCTTGGAGACACTGGCATCATGGCAATTAAACCCATAAGGGCAACTGTCACAATAATAATGGTGATGACAACTACCACTTACTAAACACTCGCTCTGTGCAAGGCGTTCTCTGTGCTTTCCACACAATGCTAGTTCGACTAATCCTCCCAGCAGCCCTCTGAAATCTGTGTTACTATTTCTTCCCAATTAAAAAATAATATCTGCGTCCGGGTGTGGTGGCTTGCACCTGTAGTCCCAGCTATGCTGGAGACCAAAACAGATGGATAACCAGAGCTCAGAAACTGGAAACCAGCCCGGAAAAACTAGCAGTGGAGCCTCCAACTCCAAACAAGAACAACAGAAACGGTCTAAGCTCTGCTTTGTTCAGAGTTGGCTGGTAGTGTTTGGTTTTGTTTTTCTTGAGTGATAGCACAAAACTCTTGTTTCTCTTCATTCACACTGTTGCATTTTATCTCCATTCCACCCGCCTTTATCACTGTGTATCTTTCGCAGCCACCCTTGTTAGTGTATCTCCAGCAGTGTTTTTATTAGCCCTGACTACTTATCTTCATTACTGTGTATCTTTTCCTACTTTTTTTTTTTCTTTAATTAAGATGTGGGCTTGGCATGTAGCTTAGTTGGTAGAGTATTTGCCTATCATCCGGTTGGGAGCAAGCAAAAGAATCTTATTCTTAGGACTACCATATTGTCGTCAGACTCCATTGAATCACAGAGAGAAACTAAACTCAAGGTCCCAGGCCCTGGGGGAGCTGGGGACTTCCCAACAGCTAAACAGCTTCTGTTGTAAACAGTTGTCTGAGTCCAGACATCTCAGGGACAACATCTCCATCTACCTGGCAGGGTCAAATAACTTCATGTTCCCAGCCTAGGCACGAACACCTATCCCACTTCTCCAAATGTTTTCTTAACTGTCTGCTAATGGGTAAAGCATACAGAAATTGTGGTGCAAGAACAACATAAACTCCATTTTAGGACCAGGCCTGACTTCTAAAAGAAAGTCATCTGTTCCAGGAAATGACCATAGCCCCTCCCCCAAGTCATCAGTCCCAGAAACTGGGCCATACAATCCCCCATCCAAAGAACAGCCTGGCGATAACCACAAGGATGGTGAAATCTCTTATCTCAGGATGGGCCATCCGTGCTGGGCAGCCTTAGATGGTTTGGCTATCTCATTCTGTGGTTAAATGTTCATGACACAGGAATGCAGTCCACTGACCACTTGGACACAAGCCAATCAAAAGCCGACCCATGTAACATCTCTGGCACCCACCAATAAAGATTACCTGTGGGGTGAAAGGCTTTGGCTTGCTGAGACTTGGGTCAGGAAGAGTGTTGGTTCCCATGAGAACTGCTTACCAATTTCCTGACCCCTGCAGGATGTTTTGCTCAGATGGGCTAAGAATCATGAGACTAAGACGTTCTCTTAGATAGCATTGCTGGCTTCCTGTTGTTTTGCTTAACATTGTGTAAATGACTATATAAGAGCTCTGGAATAAACAGCTTTGGCATTTTGGCTTCCAAAGGACCCGTGAGTGTGTTCAATCTGCAGGCCCTTGTCCAGACTAGTTCGTCTCCTATGCGGGCGTAGGTGACAAGTGGAAGTGTGGGTCCATTTATCTGCATCCTCTAAAAGGATTGCTGAAGCTTATTATGATATGATTATACAATTGTTACAGAAGGCGGACTGGGTGAGCATTCAAACCTTTGGCATGTCGCCTTCTGTCATTGTTGTACCTTATAGTATGGACCAAATTAAATATTTGTGTTTACATAATGATTATTGGGCATCCTTTGTGTTTGCTACACCTGCAAAAATAGATAATCATTACTCCCTGCATAAATTGGTGCAATTTTTAAAGGAACATCCTGTGTGCTTCCCAAAAATAGTAGTCTCGACTCCTTTGGATGATGCTCTGCGTGTGTTTACTGATGGATCCTCTAATGGCCGCTCTGTGGTGGTGTGCCAGGATCAAGTTTTTAAATTTCAGGGAACTACCACCTCGGCCCAGCAGGCAGAGCTTACAGCTGTAATTATGGCTTTACAAAATTTTCCAGATTCTGCCTTGAATATTTATATTGATAGTGTTTATGTTTGCAATATTATATTGCCATTGGAAACTGCTTCCTGTATTAGTCCCTCCACGCCTTTGTTTAAAAGTTTAAAATTACTTCAAGGTCTAATTTGGCAAAGGACTAAACCTCTTTTTGTAGGGCATGTCCGAGGGCACTCTAATCTGCCTGGACCTATTGCTGCTGGCAATACTGTTGCAGTCAGGCTCAATTATCTTATATTTTATATATTTTAAATTTTTTAATTGTGGATAAAGAAGTAGAACAGCTGCTGACAGACATTGGCAGCGCACGGCTGTACCTTCGATCCAGGTGAAGTGGAAAGATTTGAACACGGGTGCCTGGAAAGGTCCTGATCCAGTGTTGATAAAAGTACGAGGGGCAGTTTGTGTTTTCCCTAGAGATGCTGTGGCACCAATTTGGGTTCCTGAGCACTGTGTGCGCCCTGTTGATGATTCCCCATCCAGTGACAACTCTCGATCATTGGAGCTTGGTACAGACACCTCCCTCTCCTGACTTGGTTGCTGGGGAACAGTGACCTCCTATAACCTTACTCTTCATATCTGCTGGGTTCTATTTGTGTGGACCCTATGCTTGCATGGATCTCTCACCTATGATGTTACAACAGGGCATAGCCTTTAATGGCACAGGCTCCTGGAACCAGAGTGATCAGTTTGAAATTACCTTAAAAATCATCAAAGATAAAAATTTAATTCTTGTATCCCTTCCTTGCTTAAATCCCCCTTTTTTCTTTGTTGTGTTTAATAATAGCAATAATACTGTTGATAATGAGAGGCTTAACTGTTCTGAGATTGAGTGCAGGTTGACTAATTGCTGGAACGCCACTAGAGACGAAGGAGCTGTGATTGTCCGAGTGATGCGACCACTCACGATGCCTGTGCAGAGCGATCGAGAGAATCTCCCCATAACCCATTGTCAGAGAAAAGAGAGACTTTGGAATCACCGCAGCAGTTGTCATGGCAATAGCCCTCTCGGTGGGTGCTGCTGTGGGAGCTGGTGTTGTAATTTCAAGCTCTGTCCAGACGGCCAAAACTGTGGACCTCTTGGCCTCCCGAGTGGCTGACGCTCTGATGACCCAACAAGACATGAACTCTCATCTTGGTTATGGAATACTCATGATAATTATTTGCCATTAGTCATGGGTCTTGTTCTCCTATGTATGCTATCTACTCATGTTAACAATGCCTCCTTTATGGTTCATCAGTTGAATAAGTATTTACTGGGACCCTGGAATGCTACCTTTGTTAATTTTACTAATTCTTTGCTACACCAAATATTATTGGTAAATGAGACTAGGGTTCCTCCAATAGATGACACTGGTCTCTTGGACTCGTTTCACCACTTGGGAAGCTTCATCAAAGAATGGGCTGGATTGGGAGCCCTAGGAATTTTAGGATTGCTCGAAGCCTGCCTTGCTCTCCTGTGTTTATGTAAACTCTTTACTAAACAAGTAGACCTCCATGACAGGCAACTTTCTCTGCCAGGGTACCAACCTAAGACAGGAGTCACTGCCAAAGGCTGCAGTGATATCCAGAGATGGGTAAGGACACTGGTGACAGAGATCGATTCCTAAGACAGAGGCTACTTTATAAAAAAGAAAAGAGTGACATGTGGGGTGAAAGGCTTTAGCTTGCTGAGACTTGGGTCAGGAAGAGTGTTGGTTCCCATGAGAACTGCTTACCAATTTCCTGACCCCTGCAGGATGTTTTGCTCAGATGGGCTAAGAATCATGAGACCAAGACGTTCTCTTAGATAGCATTGCTGGCTTCCTGTTGTTTTGCTTAACCTTGTGTAAATGACTATATAAGAGCTCTGGAATAAACAGCTTTGGCATTTTGACTTCCAAAGGACCCGTGAGTTTTTTCAATCTGCAGGCCCTCGTCCAGACTAGTTCGTCTCCTATGCGTGCGTAGGTGACAATTACCTAACCCTAGCTAAAGTTCCCTAGTGCCTTTGTCTGGGGTCCATTGCCATTTTTCTAAGTGGCCGACTGCTGCATGCAGACTTGTTGCTTTTGTGAAATAAAAGCACTCTTGCCAATGGCACATGTGAGTGGTAGTACAGTACTTTAGGACTTAACAGTGGTTATCTAAACCAAGGGGCATAGTTGTAAAAAAACATAACCAATCGCCTGTTATGCCTTAATTAGCTACACAAAGCTGACCAGCTCCTTTGTTGTCTTGCCGCTCTGATGTTAGTGTGAAACCTTGTTTCTGTCCACATGCTCCCTCATCAGCCTGTCTATCACTCTACTTTGAAACTGTGGGTCTATGTTCTCCCTCAGCCTCATCTTATAGACTTCATCTTACAGCAGTCCAAGAAGAAAGCTGGAGTTTGGTCACCATGACGGGACACCTGGTTCTCTCCCCTCTCCTCTCCAACTCTACTGGTTGTCCTTGGTGTGCCAGTCTGTCAGTTTATGTTTATAGTTTTAATTGCTTAATTGTCACTCTATGCTTCCTGTTCAGAGGAAAGGGCCAAACTTCATCTGCTGGCCATTCACCCTTTGACTTAGTTTTAACTCATTTCAAGGATTTTCAGGAAAAAACAAATGGCTGAATTGGGACCATAAAAATGGATAAACTGACTCTGCTCATGTAGCCCTGCATAGGAAGCTAGGAGGTGAGCTGTGCTGGAGAAGGCCTGCCTCCTGCCAGGATCAGTTGGATTCAGCTGTTAACAAGGGCCTCCTCCCTTGAAATTACAGCTGGAGGTAATAAGGAAAGTTTTGTCTGTCTGTCTGTCTGTTTTAAATGTTTAAATATATGTGGCCATTACAAATTGGTTTTTGACTGGTCCTAATCATAAGGATTCACTATGTTCTATATGTCTTAGTTATAGATTATTGTCTTACAAATTATTGGATAGGATTAAAAATCTGTAAAATCTCTAAGAAAAAAAGTTAGCTTAAACTTGAAACCCAAGGTTGGAGCCATCCTGAGCAGCAACAAATGGCGTGAACCCAACAAAAGAACAGGTCTCCAAAGATACTTTTAAATTGGGATAAGATTTTATGTAATTTCTGTTCTGTCTTTAAAAACCAGGTTTATGGAAACTCAAGTTCAAAACTGTGCTTGATAAATGAGGTCTTGAAGCTGTGCCTCCATTTGCTCACATACAAGAACAAACTTTATAGCGTTAAAAGAATGCACTCGGTATTGATTTTAGCAACGCTGAATTGTTTACACTGTTAAAAATTGGTTTTGTCTTCTAAAAATTATACTCTACAACTTCATCCTTCTAGAAGGTTCTTTATTTTGATGTTGCAAAAACAACTTTGAAAAACATTTAAATATATATGATCATGCAATTTTTTTCAAATTCATCAAACACTTTATTATAATGTTTTTATTGATATAGGAGGGTGTACTGGCTGGTTTTGTGCCAACTTGACACAAGCTGGAGTTATCACAGAGGAAGGAGCTTCAGTTGAGAAATGCATCCATGAGATCCAGGTGTAAGGCATTTTCTCAATTAGTGATCAAGGAGAGAGGGCCCCTTGTGAGTGGAACCATCCCTGGGCTGGTAGTCTTGGGTTCTATAAGAAAGCAGGCTGAGCAAGCCAGGAGAAGCAAGCCAGTAAGCAGCATCCCTCCATGGCCTCTGCATCAGCTCCTGCTTCCTGACCTGCTTGAGCTCCAGTCCTGACTTCCTTTGGTGATGAGCAGCAGCATGGAAGTGTAAGCTCAATAAACCCTTTCCTCCCCGACTTGCATCTTGGTCATGATGTCTGTGCAGGAATAGAAAGCCTGACTAAGACAGAGGGGTACAGGGGAGAGGGTAATTTTCGTGGCGGTAACCATGATGGTGGTGGAAACTATAATGACTTTCAAAGTCATAATGGACAACAGCCATCAGGTTATGGACCTGCAAAGGGGTCAGTAGAGATGGGAGAAGCTCGGTCAGTCCCCATGCCGATGGCTGTGGGTCTGGAAATGATGCACATGTTTTCAGAAAGGGGCTACAGTTCTAAGCAGGAGGGAGAGCAAGGAGTTGTCAGGAAAGCTGCAGATTACTTTGAGGCAGTTGTCCCAAATACATTAGAGGAACCCCCGGAGACTGGACCACCAAGCACATGGAGGAACCCATGGTGCTGGCCACATATGTGGCAGAGGAGGGTCTTGTTGGCCATGAGGGGGAGCAGAGGCCCTTGGGCCTGAGGGTGTTAGATGCCCCAGTATAGGGGAATGCTAGGGGTGGGTGGGTAGGGGAATACCCTCATAGAGGCAGGGGGAAGGGGAGGGGAGGGGGTTTCCAAAGCGGAGACCTGGAAAGATGGAAACATTTGAAATGTAAATAAAGTGTCAAAAAGTAAAAAAAATAAAAATAAAAAAAAATTCCCCACATGAAAAATAAATAAATAAAAATCTGCTACAGAAGGAACGATGCTCCATAGTCAGAAAACTTACTGCAGCTTAAACAGGAGACCCTTCAGGTTCAGGACTGTCCTAGCCACAGTCTGCAAACAGTGCAGCTACTGACTGATGCAGTGTGATGTCAATGAGATGTACCTTCCTGAGCTCCTCTGTCTGCTGTAGCTCTGTCTTTTCCTTTTCTTTTCGTTACACCAGGTATATTGCCCTGAAAACTGTGGTATTGGTACCAGGAATAAAAAATTAAGGAATTTTTAACTTAAAAAAAGAAAACAATTAAACCAGTGACATAGCTAAACACAAGAGACTAAAGGATTTATATCTTATGAAACAATAACCTTGGGTAGTCTGACAAAGAATTTGGAACAATTTCTCAACCTTTGGGGATCAAATGACTGTTTTTACCTGGGTAGCCTAGCATTGACTGCAAATCAGATGTTTATTTTATGATAATGTTATCACAATATAAAAAACTATATTAAAGGATTACAGCATTAAAGAAAATGAGAATCACTGACTCATAAGGCCTATTCAGGCTAACAAAGACAAATTATATTTAACTTTACTTTTACTAGCATTATTAAGATATAGTTTTTATTATAAAGTGAGTCATACAGGAAACTGCTGTGTTCTATAGTGATACACCATATAAAAGTCAGAAAAGTTCCCAGTCTCTTTATGGACTAGGTTTATGGATTTAAGCTCCTCCTCCACAGGAAGCCCTCTCAGATTTGCCAGACTGTGGCTGTCCTGGGACCTATGCCACCAATGAAGTCATCGACTTCAGGAGACTAATAGGGTGGCCGTCTGGGTAATAGGTAAGTCTCCGCCATTTTAATTGATACATGGCCATTTGGATTATACTTCCCGTTATAAGTTATTCTTCTCAAATCGCTGATACCATGGACGTTAGGCTGTAGGTTGTTTGTCATGGTTGTTAGGCTGTAGGTTGTTTGTCAGCTTGGCAGCAGCAGGCAGACATCTTCTTCCCCACAAGGCCACAGCCATCTTTTTAGTCCATTTCATATACAGAAATCGAGCCTGGCTTTTTCTAGATCTGCTAGGCCTTTTGTGAAGAAGAGGCAGTTTCCCTTGCTCACAGGCTTCATATTAAAAGACAAACAGTTTTCAGATCTGTTTTCACTGTTTCTTTTCCTAAAGCCACTCACTTTAGAACAACTGCTTCCAGTAACCAACCACCTGTGTCACGATGAATAGCTAGACATGAGAAAATATAAAATTTGTATAAGGTCTGAAGACATGAAAGCTTAAACTATCCAGGAAATAATATCCAGGAGGATCCAAGAAAATGTTTGAGCATCTAAGAAAGAATTTGAGGGTTTAAGAAGATATTTTAAAGTTGATAAGTGCTAATTATGAAAATTAGAATACATGGAAACTCAAATAAGACAATGATTCAAGTATTTAAAAGAGGAATAAACTATGCTTCAGATTCCTTTGCTATGCTGCTGGTGTTTCAAGACTTCAAAAGTTCAGAGCTTTAGCATTAATCAATGGAATTCGGATACATTATTAGTCCATCTCTGGTGAAGCTATCTACTGTACGATCCACTATCATAAACACAAAATTTCCTTTGGTTGTCTTTTAAATATAGATTTAAAATGTTTCTCATTACAGTAAATCTGTGTACAGCCGGTAGAAGGGAAGAACCCCCTCTTTCATGATTTATGAAAACCAAGATCAAATGAGCTTCTCCCCTTGTGTTCTGTGGAAGGCTTCTGTCTTCCCTGAACTTGCCTTAAAGAACGTTCATACTTGAACTCAAAACCATTTTCCAAGCTTCTACTATGATAGAAAGATACGAATCTAGTGCCTTCTCTACCATATGGATTTCAGCACAGATTACAAATTATGATAATACTGACATACCTAAAATCTCTCTCTTTTTATAAACTTAAAAAGATGGGAATTTTTCTCCTGGTCTTGGGATTCATCACTTTCCCCAATTACTAGGAAATATTCTGTTCCTAGACTATATTTGTCTCAGCAGATTTTCACTTGACTGATTGATAGACTTCATCCAGGGATCATCTTCAGACTGCAAACTGCTGAGCTCTGGACTGGCTGAAGGGTGGTGTAAACCAGTCCTGCTGATATGATTGTTCCCTGTCTTCCAGATGGATCGGCTAACCAGATGCTTCTAATAAATGTCTCAATTGACCAGCATTTGACTAGCCTCTCAGCCTTCCTGGGTCCCAGTGACAACATCCTAATGTCAGCTGGAGATAGTTATGGAAGAGAATCCATCATTCATTTTCCCACTAAGAGGATGCTAAGTCAGAAGGAACCTTCCTGGCACAAAGGACAAATGGCTACCTAGTATGCCAAGTGACACACCACTCACATCACCAGACGGATTGGGCCCTTAGTTTTGCTGTTCCTGGTTATGTTTTATGTATCTTGCATGATACGCTTCATTTCACATTTTGTCCAAAACTGCATTAATGTTATCCAGCTTATGATTTTGAGGGCAGAATACCACCGCTTATATAATGGATAGGAGGCATAACATCAAAGATTTGATTCAGGTACATAAGACGTGCAGAAATATTGGAAAAAGGCAAAAGAATCTTATTCTTAGGACTACCATATTGTCGTCAGACTCCATTGAATCACAGAGAGAAACTAAACTCAAGGTCCCAGGCCCTGGGGGAGCTGGGGACTTCCCAACAGCTAAACAGCTTCTGTTGTAAACAGTTGTCTGAGTCCAGACATCTTAGGGGCAACTTCTCCATCTACCTGGCAGGGTCAAACAAGTTCATGTTCCCAGCCTCTATAAGAGCAGTGCCGTCTCTTAATCGCTTAGCTATCTCCATAGTCCAGGTTGTATTTTCTTTTGTTTTTAAGATTTATTTATTTTTATCTTATGAGTATGGGTGTTTTTTTTCTAACCCAATCTTTTTTAAAAAAAGAATGTGCTTACGAATTGCATATTGTTCCAACGTGTATATTTTAAAATTTATACCAATTGTGGTACAGTACATAGTTTTTCGTATTTTTTCCACCCAGATCTGCATTGTTCATTTTAATAAATTTGTATTTACATAAAAGAAGGCTTGCCCTATCCAAGGGCCATGTCCTTATCAGAGGACAGTCTCCATCCCTGACCCCATTTTTAATAGTTCTGAACCTCTTTTACAAAGCTCTGTTCCTCAGCTGACTTCAGGCAACTACTGGTTTACTTTCTACTTTCTATTGTTGGTTTTTAAACCTCACCTAAATGCTGTGCTTCCTTCCCTGGCCCCATGAATGTCTGCTCTGCCCACAGATCTGGTTATTAGGAATGCTGCTGTGATCGTTCAGGTGGGGGGCGGGGGGTTAGGTTTTCATGTCTCTTGGGTAGATAGATACTCAGCAGTGAAATGTCTGGGTCACAGGACAAGTGCCTGTCTTAGTTATTTAAGAGATTGCCACATGATTTCCAAAGGGGTCCTCCCATGTTTTACGTTGCTCCCATGGTCTTCCTACTGTTTCATGTTTTCACCACCCCTGACATTTCTAGTCTTATCTTCTACCACTGTGTTGGCAGCACTGGACCATTAGGATTTGATTCATGAAACCCGATGCGGCGGTACATGGCTGTCATCCAGGCACTTGAGGATGATGAGGTGGCAGGAGGACCTGAGCTACTGAGAAAGACCTCATTCCCAGTAACAACAACCAAAATGTTCTTGTTGTTTTAAATCTTTGTTTTTTTCTTGTGAGTGTTTGCCTGAATACATGTTTATGCATCGCTTACATGCCTGGTGCCTGTAGAGGCCAGAAGAGGGCATCAGATCGCTGAGACTGGAGTTACAGGCGGTTGTGAATCACCAGGTAGGTGTTGAAAATCACACCCCAGTCCTCTGAAAGAGCAGCAAGTGCTCTTAATCAGTGCGCTGTCTGTCCAGCCTCTGTTTGTATTTGATTTCTCCAAATGGTCCTTGGCCTACACACCCATACACACATGCCATGGTATATGTACACACACACTCACACACATGCACACACACACGCACACACGCACACACACATGCACACACACGCACACACACTCTCACAGACACACGCGCACACACACTCACACGCGCACACACGCACGCACACACTCACACACACGCGCACACACTCACACACGCGCGCGCACACACACTCACACGCACACACGCGCACACACACATGAACAAACACACACACACTCACACACTCGCACACACGCACACACACTCACACACACGCGCACACACGCACACACACTCACATGCACACACACGCACACACGCACACACACTCTCACAGACACACGCGCACACACACGCGCACACACGCACGCACACTCACACACACTCACACACACTCACTCACACGCACACACACATGAACACACACGCACACACTCGCACACACGCACACACACTCACACACACACTCTCACACACGCACACACGCGCACACACTCACACACTCAAACACACACGCACACACTCACACATGCGCACACACGCACACACACTCACACACACACACACTCACACACACACGCACACACTCTCACACACACACACACCCCAAATAACTGGGAATTACACACAACCAAAACCAAAGAAAACCCCCTCTACCTTATCCCCTCCCCCTACTTCCCTGCAAAGCTGGGATTGGAGCTCAGACTGCACCACCTCAGTCAGTGGGATCCTTGTCTACTTTGTCATATGCTTCTATGAACTAGACAGTCCTGACTGAGACTCTCTTTCCAGATAATTCTAGATGGTATCAAGTTAACAAAACATCATCCCATCCCTCAGCGTCCAAGGTCTGTGCTCATGTAAATCACTTACGTAAAATATTGCAGCATTTGCACAGAATCTACAGACAGCTCTCAATAACCTTTAGGATTAAGTCATGTTTAGATAACTCATTACATGTACACAAGTTCATGCTATACACTGGATATTATGTTGATTTTGTGTGTTTCTGTGTGATTTCCGTGTGTATGTGTGTGTCTTGTTCATGTATGTGTGTATTTGTGTTTACATGTGTATGTGTGTGCATTTGCATGTGTGTGTGTGTGTGTGTGTGTTACAGTGTATGGGAACACTTGCCTGTGTGCAGGCCAGAGGACAACTTCTACTCCCATGCTTCGGGAACTAAGCCACCGTATTTTCTGAGCCAGGCTCTCTCACTGAAGTTTGATGGTTCACTAGAGTGACTGACTGGCCAGTGGGCCCTTAGGACTGCCCCATCTCTGCTGGACTTGCAGGTATGTTCTACTTCTGGCTTTCCATGTGAATGTTGGCAATCTGAGCTCTTGTGCTTACAGCAAACCTTTACCCCACTGAGCCACTTCTATAGCCCAATTTTTAAAGTGATACGTAATTGATTAATTAGTGTGTGGGACATAAATGCAGAGCTATGAGGAGACCTTGAGAGAGCTGGTCCTCCTTACTCTGTCACAGAGATCAGATTCAGGTGGTCAGTCCTGGTGGCACTGAGTCCCTTGTTTTGACCTGTTCTGAGAGAAGGTCTCACTGTTTTACTGAGGTCTGGCTCAGAGCCACAATCTTAGTTCCTACTTTTTTGTGTCCATGTGTACTTGTGATTCCACTGTCTAGAATGCTTCACAGATATACTGTAAGCACTGTCTAATGTCCATAAGAGTTAGAAGTCTGTGTTGAGCATCATAGTAAAGTGCATGTGTCAGACGTGCTTTTTCTAGGCTGATTTAGAGAGCCTTGAGCTCTGGGTCCTATGTGAGTGAATGACAAAATGTATTAAATAAGTTCTCTTTCAACAGATTTGATCAGTAGACAAAAACACTGGGGCTTTCAGGAGCCAAGCCTGATTTTCTGCTTGGGCAGGGCTCAGTATATGCTCATTTGATGCTCAGAGAAGTTGTACACAACAAAACCACTATGCAGAACACAACTGACTGTATTGTGGAGTTTCTTTGCTATTATCACAAAGATTTTTGTATGTGGGGTGGGGTGTATATCCTGTGTGTGTGTGTGTGTGTGTGTGTGCGTGCCTGTCTGTGTGTGTGTTTATGTGTGTGTCTATGTGTGTGTGTTTAATATGGAGGCCAGAGATCCACATGAGGAGTTGTCTTTAATCACTCTCCACCCTATTTTTTGAGACAGAGTCTAATGCTGAGCCTGATGCTTAGCAAGCCTCAGGGACTCTCCTGTCATGGCCTCCGGCTCTGGGGTTCCACACCATCATGCTTGGCATTTTTACATAGATTCTCATCATCAGGAGATGATAATCATCACTCAGGTCCTTATGTTTGTACAGCAAACACCACAGAGCCATCTCTTCAGCTCTGCATATCATGTGTGCGCCCTCAGATGCCAGAAGAGGGCATAAAATCCTTTGGAACTGGAGTAATAGACATTGGCTGTCACCTAACAAGAGTACTGGGAACTGAACCTGGGTCCTCTGCAAGAGTGTTATTAACCATTCTACCCCTCCTGCCTCAACATGCTGTGTTTAAAGCATTGCAGGTGTGTGCCACCATGTGCAATGTAAACTTTCCTAATCCTCTCCATCTCTTAGCTGGCTCCAAGTTGTTCTCTTGTTCAACCCGATACTACAGAGCCCTCTCACTCACCTGTCTTTTCTGAAAACCTTGCCCCTCACTCATCAGCCTGAAAGGTGCTGGACCTCACAGACGATTCGCCTTTGACCAGCAGACCGCAGCCTCTCCCAAATCCTTAGTGCAGCCTTAAAACATTTGCATATCTGGCCTCATGGAGTCCTCCAGTCTTCCGTTGAGTACAGACGAAAGCAGACAATTCCTCTTACACTTGTGTGGGAAGTGAATAAAAGTCCTGGGTGACCATGTGCTATTGACATGCACATAGCTATCTTCGGGACCCCAATGCCTCAGACCCATAGGAATGACAAAGCTTTCCCCAGATAAGGTGAGGGGGGTCTGAAGTGAGCTCAAAACCCCAGCGACACACCTCCTAATCCTTCCCAAACAGTTCTACTAACTGGGGACCAAACATTCAAATATGTGAGCCTATGGGGGCCCTTCTCATTCAAACCACCATGATGTGTGTCATTTCTTCATTCCCTGTCACCCCAGTTAGGCCAGTACCTAAGCCACGCATGTAGTGCCATACTCACTCAATGATAACCAATACAGAAGACATCTGTCACCTTCAGAAGGTGTAGTGATGTCACCGGAGCCAGTTCTGCAGTGGGTACCAGTGGCCTGTTGCATTAGTTGTCGCATTATTTTTGTCATTGCTGTGACAAAAGCAACATAGGGAAGGAATGGTTTATTTTGGCTCATAGTTAAAGAGCATCACCTGTCATGGTGTGGAAGTCATGTCAACAGGAACTTGAGGTCCTTGGTCACCTGTATCTGAAGTCAGAAATGGGTGAATATTTGCGCTCAGCTTCTTTCAGTTTGTATTTAGAAGGGAACCTCAGCCTCCAGATGGTGTTTATGGTGGGTCCTTTCACCACAGATAACCTCACAACGTGAACATCCGGGGGCATCTTTCAACAACATCAGAAACCAGTTGCAAGCTTCAAGTTGTTTTGACCAAGTGACTACAAACTGAGTGTTCTAGTTTTATTTCTGTTACTGTGACAAATACCCTGACCAAAAGCACCATATAAAGAAAGGGTTTGTTTGGCTTATAACTTCAGGTTACAGTTGCGAATCACATCATATCCACAATCAAAAGCAGAGAGAAACGAGTGCACCTGTACTAGCTGCCTCTGCCTCTGGCGCTCATCTAGCTTTCTCCACTCTTATACAGCTCAGGAACTCCTGCCTAGGGAATAGTGTCTCCCACAGTGGATGGACCCTCATACAGCAATTAACCATCAAGACAATTCCCAGAGACAGACCCACAAGCCAACCTGTTAGAGACAATCCCTCAAGGACCTCTTCTCACATAATTCCAAGTTGTGGCATGCTGACAACAAAAATTAACTAGCACAGGGGATGTATATGCATGTGCTTCTTTGGCATTTTAACTTAAGAGCCCACTAAGCATATGCCCAGGAGTGGTACACTTGGGCCATATAGGAGCTATATTTTAGTTTATTAAGTTTGTCTCCACTCCTAACTTGTTAAAACAGTTCACAAGGTCCAGGGAAGGACTACACATACAGGATTATTATGAAGAATACTTTATTATCAACTTATATTTATTGTACAAAAGAACAAATTCATTATGACATTTCACGTGCCTCAGATGTACTCAACCCATCGTTGCCTCTCATCCTCTGCTGCTGGTTCTCTTCACCCAAAAATACTCTATATTTTCTTTTTTCTCTTTTCTATTCTTTTTTAAAAAAATTTTTTTTGAAACAAGGTTTCTCTGTATAACAAGCTCAGGCTAACCTGGACTCACTTTGTAGACCAGGATGACCTCAAACTTATAGAGATCCATCTGCCTCTGTTTTCTGAGTGCTGGAATTAAAGGCGTGAACCACCACGCTCAGTCAATACTCTATATTTTCATGTCTTAATTTCACATGACAAAATACTGTACTGGGATTAAAGGTATGCACCACCATGCCTGGTTTTAACATTGGTTTTGTTGTGGTATTTTGCCATATGAAATTAAGACATGAAAATACAGAGTACTGGCCAAGTGTGCTGCTACACACCTTGTAGAGACTCTGTTTCCAGGTGTCTCTAGGCTCTACCATAATGCCTTTCTGAGTCTGGCTTATTGTATTTATTTTCCTGCAAACAGTGTGATTTCATTCTCCCAGGTTTAATAAGACTATAGCAACGCATATATCACATTTTCTTCATCCATTCATCTGGATGAACTTTAGGGCTGATTCCACGTCTTGGCCTCAGTAAATGTGAATGGGCAGGTGTCTCTGTGCTTTGTTGGCTTGAGTCCTTTAGGTATAGTGAGATCAAACGGTAGTTCAATTTTTAGCTGGCCTGCCTGACCAGCTAAAAATTCCTTCCTTTATTCCTTCTTTCCTGTGTGCTTTTGAGATAGGGTTTCATGTAGCACATCCTGTCCTTGAACTTTTCAAGTAGCTAAGGACCACTCTGAGGATCTGCTTCTCCTGCCTACACCTCCCAGGTCCTGGAATACAGGTGTGTGCACCCACATGCAGTTTATGCAATGCTGAGGCTCGAAGCCAAGGCTTCATGGATGCTACATAGTCAGTCTACCTACTGAGCTTCATCCCCAGCCCATATCTTTAGTTTTTATGGGAATCTTTATACTGACTTCTATAGTGACTGCTCCAGTCCCATTAGCAGTAGACAATAGATATTTTTAAAAGACACAAATCAGTAGACATAGCCAGCAAGGTCCCAAGCCCAAGCATGGCTGTCTCAGTTTCCTCACGCTCACCTTTCTGGGGCTTCCAAGTGTTTAGCTATGTGTAAGTTTTCTGAACTTGGTCTTTTGGGGCTAAACTATTGGCCATTGGTGACCAATCCAACCTTAAAGTAGAAGTTTCAGCTTTGAAGTGGGAGTCTTGTTCCGCTAATAACTAATCTCGTGCCCGCCCCAACCCTGGTTTCCTAGGGACTGAAAGCTCTCTAGTAATGTGTTTGGAGTATGTTGAGGCTGGGTGTGGTGGTGTACACCTGTAATCCCAACACTTGGAAAGTGAAAGTAGAAAGATTAGGAGTTCAGGGCTAGCGAGCTTGAGGTCAGCTTCAGTAGCAAGACTATTTCTCAAAGGAAAAAAAAAAACTAAACAAAAACCAAATAAATGCTTTTGAAAGGACTTGTCAGTATTTGTAAGTATATTTTTTTCTGTGTGTCACAGCTAATAGAGGATGCCTTCAGGAACCAAGGATGAAGGGACATTTTAGGGAAAACTGTTATTAGGGATATGCTCAGACAGGAGTCATCAGGCTCTCAGAACCCATAAAGCACGAATCATAGACAAAATACAAACCAGTCATGGTGGCACTTTGTAATCTCAGCACTTGGAAGGCTTAGGCAGAAGGATTGCTCCAAGTTCAAGGACTGCATAAGTGAGTCCAAGACTATTCTGGGCTATGTGGTGAAAACTTATCTCACAAAAAGAAGAAGAGGAAGAGGAGGAATAGGAAGAGGAAGAGGAAGAGGAAGAGGAAGAAGAAGAAGAAGAAGAAGAAGAAGAAGAAGAAGAAGAAGAAGAAGAAGAAGAAGAAGTAGAAGTAGTATACACCACGGTATCCTATGTTCCTGACCTGCCTCTGCATCATTATATCATTATGCTGGAGCCACTATCATCTCTTGGTCCCAGAACAGTTGGATTCTGGGAGTTCCCCAGAGACCCAGAGAGATACTCTTCACACTTTATAAAACCAGCACCCTGGGGCTGGCAAGATGGCTCAGTGATTAAGTGCAGAGTGGTTAAGGTAAGGAACAGGGTTCTTGCCTACCCAGGGGAGTGCTCAAACTACCATATTTGGACCCGCCTTTGCTGATCCCATAATGAAAACCCTGTCCTTACCCTTCGTGGAAGCGACTCATTTCCTGAGTCCATAGAGATCATCACAACACATGGTAGTAGGACAGCTTTCCCACTGGGTGTCCCATGGTATTCAAAGCAAAAGCCTTGGATTTTCTCCCCCATACACTGGCCACCCATAACCCAACACACATCTGGTTTTCTAGGGGCTTTCTAAAAAATAAACTTACCATTACTATAATATAATGTTATTGTCCGGTATCTTTTTAAACTTTGTTTTGAGACAAAGTGTTACTTTGTATCCCTGGCTAGCCTGGAACTCTATGTAGACTGGGCTAACTGCAAACTCATGGAAATCTGACTGCCTTTGCTTCCCAAGTTCTGGAATTAAAGGCATGAGCCATTATGCCTGGCTATCTTTATTTTTTTTAAATCAGATTTATTTTAGGTGTATGAATGTTTTTCCTGCTTGGATGTATGTATACAATGTGCATGCCTGTTGCATCTCCTAGAAATTGGGGTTACAAGTGAGTGTGACCTACTATGTGGGTGCTGGAACTCAGATCTGTAAGAACAAGTGCTTTTAACCACTAAGCCATCTCTCTAGCCCCTCTTTTAAAATTTTAAAATTACATTTGTGTGGGGTGGTGCATGGCATATGTATATGTGCATATTGGGTGTGTATGTATGTGTGGTGTATGTATATGTTGGGTGTGTGTGTAATGTGTGCTTGCACATGTGTGTGTGTGTGTGTGTGTGTGTGTGTGTGTGTGTACCAGGACACCTGTGTAAATCAGAGGACAAGCTGCAGGAATCAGCTCTCTCTTTCCACCACAGATACTTGAACTCAGGTTGTCAGGTTTGGCAACAAATGCCTTTCCTGTAGAGCCTTCTCCCTGGCTCCTCTTATTATAGTTTGAGGCAGCATTTTGTTTTGTAGCTGAGGCTGATTT
>JADRCH010000337.1:43736-58167 GCA_019843965.1 Rhynchomys soricoides
AGTCAGGGAGATGGAGAGTCAGGGAGATGGAGAGTCAGGGAGATGGACAGTCAGGGAGATGGACAGTCAGGAAGATGGAGAGTCAGAGAGATGGAGAGTCAGGGAGATGGACAGGGAGATGGAGAGTCAAAGGGATGAACTGCATGCCCCGAATGTTCCCCATGTCTCACCTCACAGGAGTCCTTTCCTCCTTCTTTGGTACCAGCACAGAGCATGTTGGCAGTGATCTTCCCGGGGTACACCTGCCGGCATTCCTCATCTGAGCGCAGTTCAATGTTGGCGCACTGCAGGGTTTTGGGGTAATTCACTGGGGAGGAGAGAGACCATCTGAGGAGGCTTGTCCTGGATGTTAAAGAGTCAGGGTGGGCAGGAAATTGAGATGTTGAGTAAGATGACAGAGAAAGATGAGACAGGGGGCTGTAAGGAGACCCAAATGTGGGCAGAGATGGGAACAGACGAGGATGAAGGGGGTGCAGGTGAGAGGGCTGGAGCAGAAGGAAGAGGGATGGGACGAGATAGGAAACCGAATGCAGGTACTGGGGAGGAGGCTCTGTAGCTAACGGGCTTTCCTTGCAAACACTGGATCCAGAGACCAGATCCTAGAAATGCTGGGAGGGGGCATGGCGACCTGCCTGTATTTTCAGCCTTAGAAGGGGCTCCCTGAAGCAAACTGTTATCAGTCCCAGCCATGAGAGTGGGCTCTGGCTGAGAGCTTGGTTGAGAGACCCTGCTTCAACAAATAATGTGAGAAAACGGTCAAGGATGATTCCCAACATCCACCCGAGACTCTATGGATACCAACAAATATACATACATACACTCACACGCATGCATGTGTGCAAAATGGAAAGGGGGGAAGAGAACTAGAGGTGGTAAGGGTCCCAGGAGTGGTGGGAAGAGGTGAGAGAGCCGGAAAAATCAGTGGTGGGGAGAGGAGTGTGAGGGGGAAGGACACAGGAGAGATGGGAGGGAGCTAGGGCTTGCTGTGGAGCTGCCTGCTGATGCGTATTATGCTGTGTTAGCCATACATATAAAACACCTGAATAGGGCACTTCTTATAGTTCATCCATTCCATATGTTACGAATATGCAGATCATAAATATATTTCTTATGGTAAGTGTACAATTACGTGTTAGATATTTCATAGTAGATGTTTTCATGTAAGTTTTATTTTTTGGTACTAAGGACTGAAGCGAATGAAGGCTTCAGATATTTAAGATCCATTCTCTACCACTACACTACATTCCCAGCCCTTTTAAGTTAATTTACTTTTTAAAACATTTTTGTGTACATGTGTACGTATGCCAAAATCAGCGTGAAGAGGTCAGGGGGGAAGTCAGTTCTCTCTTCCCACCATGAGGGTCCTGGGGATTGAACCAGGTTGCCAGTCTTGGTGGCTAGCACCTTTACCCACTGAACCCTCGGGCCAGCCCTATTTCTCTTTTTTCGAAAAGAAATTTTGAGACAGATTTCTCCGTGTAGCTCAGACTGACTTCTCTGCAGCTTAGGCTGCCCCTGAATTTATGATCCTATCGACTCAGTCTTCCAGGTGACTGGCTGTATAGGCATGTGCCAAGAGGCCCACCTTATTAGATACACATTTACTCTGAGTCAGGAGAGATTAAGAGCACTTGCTGCTCTTCCGGGGGACCAAGGTTTGATTCTCAGTACCCATGTCAGGCAGCTCACAACTGCCTGACAGCCTGTGATGGCAGTTCTAGGGAATCAGGGGTCCTCTTCTGGTCTCTAAGAGCACCTGCACTTACATGCACAAACATACACACACCACACATACAGAATTTAAAATAAAAATTTATACATATATATAGTTTATAATATATAAATTATACACATATATACATAATTTATGCATATATATATATATATATATATATATATATATATATATATATATATTCCCAGTAAGCAGAGGCAAGTGGATCTCTTTAGTTCCAGGCCAGGTCAGCCAGGGCTACATAGTAACACCTACACTGTATATTTTATATATTCATACATTTGCAAATTAATATTAAGGAGATGCATCCCGTAGTTTATGCAGACTTACTTTTATAAAGTGAGCCTAGGACTGGCAAGATGGCTTAGTAGGTAATGGTGCTTGCAGCCAAGTGTGAAGGCCTGAGCTTAATTCCCAGAACCCCAATGGTGGGAAGAAAGGGCAGGAATCCTGCAGTTTGTTTTCTGACCTCTCTTTGGAGTGCCTTGGGACATGCACCTTCGCTCCAGCACACACACAAAACCAAAAATGTAATAAAAGAATCCTCTTCTGACTTCTGCTTATGGCTGCCTGTTTCCTCAGGCGTCTGTGAGGACTCCAGCAGACCGCATAGGCACTTACCCTGGGGGCTGGTGGTGGTGCCCCAGCCAGAAACACGACAGCAGGTGCCAGTGGGCAGGCAGTCATCTACAGAGAGTTGCAGAGTACGGACATGGTTGCTGAGCTGGACTGGAGACTTCAACTCCAGAAGCATGATGTCATGGTCGTGGTTCAGGTGGGTGGGGCTGACCTGGTATTCAGGATGGGGGATAGAGCGGACCACCTCCATTGCCTGCTCGCCATTCTCCACATGCCCCAGGGCATGCTTGCCCAGATGAACTGTGTACCCACTGTGGGTACAGGAAGCGGTAGGTAAGAGACAGAAGATGAGCCCACCTCTATCCCTATCCCAGCGCTAGCGCCGGCCTCTTCCCCATTCCAAACTCAATGTCCCACATACTCTTTCCTGCAGTGAGCTGCTGTGAGTACCCATTTGGGGTGAACCAGAACCCCTCCACAGAGAAGTCGTCCATGGACCAGTAGTGCTGCCTGCCAAGGCTGAGAGTGAGGAAGGCAGGTGTAGCCACCTGGGAGAAAACCACTGGTCCCATTGGTACCATTGAGAATCTTGGGGTAGTCCCGGGAGATTCCTGTTAAAGACAAGAAACTTTTAGAGAATTTGGGCTAAAGAAGAAGAAAAGGCTGGAGTTATAGTTCTGGATTTGGGGAGAGGGTCAGATTATCGTTTTGGATAACCGAGGACTGAGGATTCATTTGCTGGCCTCTATGTGTATATTCTATCTGGCCTACTGGATATATTCTATCCAGTGAGGATAAGTCAGGCAGATATCACATCTGTACTACAGATGTGCTGACCTGTCCAATGGGCACTGAGAGGAGAGCTTATGGAATGAGCAGAATGCCAAGAAGTAAGCAGAAGTATGCCAACTACATAGTGGAGATCTTCCATCCACTCACTTGCCCATCCTTCCAGCTATCAACCCATCCATCTGTCCATCAATTTATCATCCATCTATATACGGACCAATCCATTCATTCATCTACCCACCTGCTCATCTATCTATCCACCAACATGACCACACACTTGTCCATCCACATGTCCATCAATCTACCCACCCACCTATGTATGTATCCATCCATCCACCCACTCATCCTGTATATCTACTCACCCATCCATCCATCCATCCATCCACTCACACATCCACCTGCCCATGTATTCATCTGTCCACCCATGTATCCACAGACAACAATTTTCCCATCTATCCATTCACCCACTAATCTACATATCTACCAGCCAAATGGCTCACATGTTCATCCATCTATGTATCCATCCATCTACCTGTTCATACGCCCATTATTTACCCATCCAACAATTTATCCATCCATACATCCATTCATGTACCCATATAGCCACCAATCCCATCTATCCATCCATGCACCCACTAATCTACCTATCCACAGCCAACTGGTTCACACGTTCACTCATCCACTCATCCATCATGTAGCCATCCATCCCCCTACCCACCCAGCCATCCATCCCCCTACCCACCCAGCCATCCATCCACCCACCCATCCACCCACCCATCCATTCACCCACCCGCCCACCCATCCATCCATCCATCCATCCACCCACCCACCCACCCACCCATCCACCCACCCATCCATCCATCCACCTACCCACCCAGCCATCCATCTATCTATCCACCCAGCCATCTTTCCATCTATCCATCCATTTGGCTATTCATAAGGTGAAGAATGATAGACGAAGACACCCAATACACCCAATGTTGATCTCTGGCATACAAAACACACATACACACACACACACACACACACACGGAGAGAGAGAGACAGAGAGAGAGAGAGAGAGAGAGAGAGAGAGAGAGAGAGAGAGAGAGAACGCATCACTTAATAACCTCTGTGTCCAAATCTCTACCTCTCTCCTCTTGGTCAACTCTGTTCCACATATGCATACATACAGACAGACAGACCTAAGTACATACATACATTTATAAACCCACCCATCTATCCATCCTCCCAATCAGCAATCCATTCATTCACCTATCCATCCGTATATTCACGCTTCATCCGTGCATCTACTCAACCACCACTCATTCATCCATTCTTTCAACACAATTTTTCTGGGTGCTTTTCCAGTTCTGCAGACCACCCACAGGCAGCCATGCCCAAATACATATCTCTGTCTCCACTCTTTGCAGCTGGAAGCTCAATTGCTATCAGCCTAAATAACTCATACACACCTTGATGTTTTTGTCTGTAAATTGATCTTTTTCACCCAAACTGTTCTTTCCAGGCCTCTCATCTTGATGTTCACCCCAAACCTGGGCATCAATCCTTGCTTCCCCTCCTCTCTTGATCATCTACAACAGTCCTGTTAGTTTGTCTTTTAAATATCCAGTTGAAAATGTTTAAGAGTTATTTATTTTATGTGTGTGAATGTTTTGCCTGCATGCATGTATATGCACCATATGCATGCCTGATGCTTAAGGAGATCAGAAGAGAGCATCAGATTCCCTAGAACCGGATTTATGGATGGTTGTAAACCACCATGTGGGTGCTGGGAACCAAACCTGGGTCCTCTGCAAGAGCAGCCAGTGTCCTTAGCCACCAAGCCATCTCTCCAGCCCTCCAGTATCCAATTTTTGCCAACTCCCTGCCACCATCTTGGACCAAGTTCTGCCTGAATGCTGAAATCATCCTAAATGTTTTGTAATTTTTTTTCCAATCCAGTCTTTCCAATTTAGTTTAAGGAATCTTCAAACAAGGAATGACAGGGCATATTGTTCCAATTCTTGACTTCCCCTAAAATAAATTCAACAACGCTGAGGGGAGGGCTAAGCTGGTTAACTGCTTGCTGCATCTGAGTTGGACCACCTCCTCTCTGCCAGTGCCAAGGTAAAAATCTAGGACAATGTCATAAGCCTGAAGTCTGAGTGGGGAGGCAAAGGCACAGGGATCCCTGGGGTTTGCTGGCAGCCAGTCCAGCTGAATTGGAGAGCTCCAGGTTCAGCTGGAGGGACTGCCTCAGGAAATAAGGTGAAGAATGATAAAGGCACACGATGTCACTTGGAAGCTTCTTTGTCCAAATCCCCACCAGTCTCCTCTTGGCCCACTCTGTTCAGGCCTCACTGGAGCCTCTCTTTGTACTTGCTGTTCTGAAATGGAAACATAAGGTTTCTTTGGAAAGTCAGTTCTGTCGGATGGTGTTTTGCTGGGGCAAACTCTAGAAGGAACGTTTCACTGAAGCGGACACAGGAGAGAGGAGGCTCTGCTAAAGCAAGCATGGGGAAGGACACGTGATGCAGGATTCTTCACTAACAACATGCATGTCTTGGTTCACCTTACACTGCATAGCTGAGCTCTGTTTGCCGTGACTCCGTAGACAGAAACGCACCAAAAAATCTTCTGGTGGTGTTGTGGTGGCTTCTTACCACTTCCTCAGACTTGGGCCAACTGGCAGAGCGATGTCAACAGACTTATGTGGAGTTTTGCTAAGACAGACTCACGTGCTGAAGCAAGACACGTGGTGAGACAAAACCCATGGAGGACACGTGATGTTTAGAGAGCGGATAAAAAGCTAGTGACGGGGGCTTGCTTGTATAGCTAGCTTTGCAATGCTTTTTTGGTTTCGAGAGGCATGGCCAAGAACTTCTAGCATCCATGCTGGTCATAATCGCTCCTGCTGACTGGCGCTGATTCAGCTGAGGCCTGGCTCTTTCTACTAGGTTGTGCCACCACTGCTGATTCGTGGTTGCTATCCTGACTCTACCAAACTGGACTACTGGTATATTCGTGAAGTGTCTGTGAGTGGACTGAGCTGCCGCTGCTGAATTCTGTGAACTGAACTGCTGCTTTCCTGACAATGCAGATTGGATTTGCTCCAAAGAACAATTTCTAAACAGCTCCACTTCCCCTGTATCCTACTAACCGTTCTTTTCCACTACCTCTGATTCGTGGTGGGCTAGAAGGAAGGGTAAAGTGCTTAAGAGCCCATGGTAAAATTAGGTTTTGAAACATTTAAGCTACACTGTTCCCTCCTACTTAGAACTTCTTCTTTATACCAAATATATGCTTATATGTTTCAATGTACCAGTTCTAGCCACAAGTGGGCCTTGAAGTCAATTAAAATAAAATCCAAATCTCAGTTCCTTGGGGATGCCAGCCATGTCTCAGATATTCATTTATCCACATGGTCAGAATTGGTGCAGGCAGAGGACATTTGGGCGGATGCACGGAGAGTCCAGAAGGCACATGATAGGGCTCTTTTCCTCTGTGAGATCCAAGTCCCTATATCACTTCGTCAGCAAAGCCTCCTGGGGCCCCGGTCTAAGGTTTCCCCTCCTGGACCTCGGCACCAGCGGGACGTGTTCTGTAAGGATGCTCATCAAAGCTACAGCCATCCATCTCTTCAGGCTTGGTAATTCCCTCTTCCCCTCTTCACCCCTATCTTCCCTATCCACTCCTTCCACCCTTACCAGAAGCTCCACCGACAACAGCCATCTGAACCACTCTGTTCAGAGTGTCATTCCTCAAATCTAGTATAATGAGGGAACAATGGACACACGGTATCTTTGGAGAACTGGTTCTAGGGCTCTACAGGTATTACAGTCCAGGAATGTTCAAACCTTCACATGAACCATCCTTGTGTTTACATTATAACCTTCACACATCTTTCCATCCCATTAAATCATCCCTGATGATTTAGAACAGCCAATAAAAGCCAAATGCTGTGTAAACAGCTAGTACACCTTTAGTTCTCAGGGAATACTGCCAAGGGGAGAGCCTCCATGAGCTCAGCACTGACAAGTAGGTTCTTTGGGTTGTTTTTACTTTTTTCTTCCTATTTTCAATGCTTAGTTTGTTGAATCCTCAGCTGGGGAGCTGTGGATACAGAAGGACAGCCGTGGGTGTTCGTTAAGCATCGGGGAGTTGTGAGATTCATTAAGGTGCTGCCTTTGAACCTCCATCCTGAGCATCCTACAAATGCTTAGCTACAAGGGAGGCCCCTCATCCTCCAGCCCATTTCCCCACCTGCATATGCTGTGATGGCCCGCATGGTTTTAAGAGTTAAGGGCAGGAATAAAGGGTCATTTTGGTGGAACCAAAAATGAGACAACACTGACATTAAGAAGTAAAGACAGGAAGATGAGGAGCTCAAGGTCATCCTTGGCTATGCAGCAAGTTTGGGGCAAGCCTGGGCTACCTACCTGAGATCCTGTCTCAAAAAATGAAAAAAAAAAAAAAGAACTAATAAATGGCAAAGTCAGAAGCTGAGCTACGGTGCAGTTCTCTTTAACTCTTCGTGTGCTTATGGTGTAAAAGGCTCGTGAGGATGCTGGTTGGACTGAAACCCTCACTCTTATCAAGTTCCCTTTAGTACCAGAGGGGAGCAAACCCCTATGTAGGTAGCTGAGCTTTGGGGTTTCCGCCATCTTTAGTAACAATTTTACAGAACTCAAAAAGGCCAATCAAGCCAAGCTTGGCGGACCAAGCTTGTTAGCCCAGCTCCTTGGGATACTAACATGGGAAGATTGCAAATTTAAGACCTGCCCAGGATACAGAAATTCAAGGTTGGCCTGAGGAATTTAATGAGACTCTATCTCAAAATAAAAAGTAAAAAGGGGCCTGGGAATGCAGGCCAGTCATACAGACTTCCTCAGTTCTGGTGGGTCCCTGTGATTGATTCTCAATACTGCAAGAAAGTGGGGAAGAGAGGAGGGAGGGAAGGAAGGAGTAAGGGAACTTAAAAGGAACTTGGATTCCCAATTTGAGGTGGTCCAGCACCAGACGGTTTTGTTTTCATGTATATATGCATATATGTATACACCTACATTATATATTATATGCATCATATACATCAATATATTATATGCAATATCCAAGTAGACATAAGTATACTAAGGATATAGTACAATATTTATAGTCCTAGGGATTGACCCTAAGGCCTTACCACAGATACACTAGAAAAGCACTTTACCCCTAAGCTGTATCTCCAGCCAATAAACCACACACACACACACACACACACACACACACACACACACGTAAATAAATATCGTAAGTAGAGAACAACAGGAAAACTAAGCGAAAGAGCTGAATTTTAAAAGCCCTTTAGGTCAGAAGTTATGCAGACAGCCTGCTGCAACAGGGCACGGTGGACCGGGTGGACAACCGGATTAGTGTCCTGGCTCAGGTGTGGCAGTGTCTTTGGGGCAGGATCCTTCTGTCCCTGAGTCCTGGAAGTAATTACAGTACACCTACCTCATCAGGCTCTGGAGGGTTCCACAAGACGCAGCATGTGGGGCTCCCGGCCCAGGGTGAGGCACCAGGAGGGGCAAGGGTGTGAATCCTGGGTGTGGCACCAAAGCAGTGCAGCCATCCTATCTCCTGGCGAAGGCTGGTGCAGGGTGCTAGGTGCGGTGGACCCTCCTCCTTTAAGTCAGAACAAAGCCCCTGGGAAGGCTTTCTCAAAGCCTCCATTACATATCTAGGCTCCTGATAGACTCCTAACCTCATAATGGCAATTAATTATTAACTAATTATTTGGGTATTGTTTCAATAATGTCTGCACAGCTCCCCCAGATAGGCCATGCATGGCGCAGGCTGAATGCTCACAATGCCTACTGCTTGTCCCTGGTAGAGTAAGTGAGTGATGCATGCATACCTGGGGTTTGTACAGAGTGTGTATGGGAAGGCTGAAAAAGGAGCCGGGCTTGTAGCTCAGCTGGTATGTGCCTAGTACATGCAGAGCCCTGGGTTCCATCCCCAGCACCACATAAACAGAGTCCGGGTAGCACACACTTGTCATCCCTAATGCTGGGAAGGTGAGGCAGAAACATTAGGAAGTCACGGCCAATCTCAGCTATATAGGGAGTTTGAAGCCAGCCTGGTCTGCAGGAGACAGTGTCTCAAGAAGCAAACATCAAAGCCAAAGAAAATACCAAAGAAAATACTTTCAGAGTCCTTTCTGTCACACAACAGGCAAGTCTCTCCTCTTATCCAGAGCAATCAGTATTGCAGAAGAAAACGACTGTAGGTGCAAGGGCCTTCAGTTTTGCTCAAAGTAGCGTTTGTTAATGTTTGTTAATATTTGAACCTATGCACTTGTGAGCTTCCTGCTCTCAGGGAGGCCTTGAGTGAGTGAGTTTGTGTGTGTGTGTGTGTGTGTGTGTGTGTTTGGGTGGGGGGATGGGCGGCTGCAAAGAGCCAAGAGAATCGGGGAGAGTTGGGGCTTCTCGGAGCTGGGACATCTCTGGGATCACCAGCTGGGAAATCAGGTCACACATGGACTAGCAGGAAGCTATCACGGTGTCCTCCCTGGCCTGGAGTGGGCGTGGGCTGGAGCGCGCGGGTCCCACGCCCCCTCCCCCTGGTCTGACCCTTTCCACCATTGACTTGAGTGGGCTTCCCTGCCTCCACCCCTGTGCCTGAGTACTTACCTCTGGACAAGGCCATGGTCAGGCAAACGATGGTAGCCATTAGGGGCCACATGATACCTCCGGGATGGGGGGGTGGGCAGGGTGGGCGGGGCCTGGGTCGAGAGGCTGAAGTGGGTATTGCAAAGCAAGCCGGGAGACTGAAATTCTGAGCTTTGTAATCTTGAACTTTCCAGCTCTAGTCACTCTGAAATCCTTGACCTTTGAATCTTGCCCTTTCCATCCCCACTGCGTGTGAGACACCTCGGGAGCTGGTGGAGGGACAGCATGCACTCCTCTGAGCTCCAGGACCTGCCATCACCTCATAGCGATCACCCCTTCTTCCTCTGCACTCTGAGAGCTGGGTCCAGAGAGCATTCTCTCACCCATCACTTCTTCCCCGCCTCTGACCCCCTTATCCCCTCTCTGGGCCTGCCCGGGACCCTGGGTCTCCTCCCTGGCGTCTAGTCTGTCTGCATGCTTAGGCTCCCTGCATCTCTGCACGTTTCTGTCTCCACCTGCGCCTCACGCTGATTCAGCTGTCCTGTATCTCCAACTTCCCATCCCTCCTCCTTTCTCCTCCTTCCTGTCACCCTCCAACGCCCCTTCCCCAGGCCTCTGACCCTCTCCCACCCACAGACCCTACCTGAGTGAGGGGCCAACTTCAGCTGCCAGCTGCCTAGAAAGTTCAGCTCTGACCCATGGCTTTTAACCCCTGAGCTCCCTCCCCCAGCGCGCGCACCATTTCCCGGTGCTGGCTCCCCCTCTCCACCCCCAATGGCTCAGCTTGTTATTGACAGGCACCCCCCCAGTCTGGGCTCGGCCCTCAGCTTGGAGGCGGAGCTTCTGGGACAAGCTGGGAGCCAGATCTGGCCCCGCCCAAGCTCGAATTGAACCCACTGTGAGCCTTCCTGTGTCAGGACCAGACCATAGAAAGGGGAAAAGCCCACTTTCCTTCTCAAACTCCTCCGCCCCCATACTCCTCAGCGTGCGACACCTCACTCTTCCTCACCTCGGTTCTCACGTTGTGCAAACTCTTAGTCTGCCCTAGCTCCCAGATAGCCATCACTGAGCTATCCTGAAATCCCACTTTTCCCATAGGATCACCCCAGCCTGCTTCAACGCCAGTTCCTTCACCTGGGCAACCCAAGCTTATCTCTCAATATCAAAACCAGCCCAGCCAGAGAGAGTCTCACCTCCAATCTTTTTTCTTCTGAAATTTAAGGTGATGACTGTATATGTTCATCACCTCTTTCCCAAGACACATGCCACCATAGGTGCCAGGCCTAAGAGGGTACCAAGTGCCCCTGGGCTCTTCTCAGGAAGAGCCTGAGCCTGGAAAAGTAGTTTTAATTAGGCAGCCTTTCAGGAGAAGAGTTGATGGAGTGCATAGCAAGGTGGGTGGGGAGGGAGAGGGCCTGTGGGGGAGGGGAGGGCAAGCCTGGATGGGATGGGGTGGAGGAAGAGGAAGGAGGAAGGGATGGTGTCTGAGGAATGAGTAGGTGGCTTCTGGAACTGTGGCTGGGAGGGGCCCCATGAGTTAATCCCAGGGGTGGACAGGGCAGGATTAGGGATTAAGAAGGACAGAGGTGGGGTCAGAATTTGGAAACAAGCCAAGGATGAGGATCCAATGATGTTTGGAAAGAGGGCGCTAGTAAAGGTGACATGCGTAAGATAGAGGCTGGTGGGGTGAAGGTTCACAAGGTGGGAGTTGGGGATTTAGCTGGGTAGAGGGTTAGGGTGTTCAGTAGCCAGACCAACAGAGCTGTGATTGGGATGTTGACAGCAAACTTAGTGTCCAAAAACTACTTTTTAAAATGAGGTGTTGCTGAGCTGGGGATGTAGCTCAGCTGGTAAAGTGCTTGTCTAACATGCGTGAAGCCCTGGGTTCCAAATCTGTGTGGGGTGCACACCTGGAAAGCCGCTTAGGAGAGTAGAGACAGGAGGATCAAGAATCCAAGCTCTTCCTTTGCTACTTGATGAGCTTGAGGTCAGTATGGACTTAGAGAGAGCGCGCTCACAGCGTATAAGGAATACTGACGTGAACTTATAAACCAACGCTTTGTTCAGCCCATTGCTTCTTAGTGGTACCTCCACCTAGCAAATGTCATTTTTTGTGAGTTTAAAGAAGAATGTTTGCATTGCTATCAGCTGCCCACAATTTTATAAAGTAGCACTGTGTATCACAGGGCGTTACAGCACTGTTCTATCATCCTAGATACCTGGAGAGGCTGGGCCAGGAGGATAGAAACTTCAAGACCAGCCTGATTGAAGAGAGTTCAGAGGCCAGCCTGTCCAACTTAGAAACACTTTGACTCACATGCAAAGTATGAAGAGGACTAGAGGAGTGGCTCAGAGGTAGAGCCCCCCCCTTAGAATCTCCCAGTGAGGAGCTGGGGGTGTGGCTCAGTGGAAGAACCCCTGCCTAGAATCCCCCAGTGAGGGGTTAAGGGCATAGCAGAGTGGTAGAGCCCCTGTGTAGCATGGGAAGGCTCCATATTCAAGCCTCAGTACTGTTCAATGGTGTAAAGAAGCTTCTCAAAGACAATAAAATAGGTGCAGAGATGTCCCTAAATCATGGCAGTGTGATACCAGGTTATGTTTGGGGATAGGGTTGGGTTGCACCTGGGAGGGACATGGAGATAAGGGTGCTGACAGAGCACTGTTGGGTCAGGGTGGGCTGGAGGACGGAAGGAGGGTGAGATGGGCAGGATTGTCGTGAACACCAGTGATGAGAACTAGATACAGGCTGCGCATCTGTAGACCTTCGTGGGGTATTGGGTCACGCCTGTGAGTTCCTGTTAAGGTGATTGAAAGGCCAGTGTCCTTCCCCAACCTGGACTTCCTCCACCTCCCTGGGCAGGGCTTGGAGTGGGTGCTGAGTCTATTCCTTTCTGGTAGAGTCGGTTGGGTTCAGGTGGGGTGGCAGGAGGGAGGATGCTGGGTGAAATAAGGTGACAGCTTGTGTGGGAAGTTGGGGTACCTGTGCCCTCTTGTGGCCCAGGCTCAAGTTTCCGGTAAAGCTTTCTCACTCGGGAGGGGCTGGAGCCAGGAGTGAGGGCGGCTGGTGCTGGCATTTGTTAAGGGGTGATTGTCAGGTCAAAGTTGATGTTCAAGGTTATGATTGGCCAGGACTCAAGTAGCCTTGTTGTTGAAGTGAGGTCATGGACCCACCAAAGGCCTTCCACAACCTTTCATACTTCATTAACAAGGAGCCCATGGCTGATCATCACACACACACTGGACCAAATCCAGGGATACCGTCTCACAGCTTGTCATCTTCCCATATATTGGCAGACTAGCAGGAGAAAAAAAGAACAAGCCGAAGAATCAGCGTTCCTAGTGGCTTAGAACTTGAGACCTACACATAGATAGACTGAGTTCAGGTTATGTGGTTGTTCTGTGCCTCAATGTCCCCATTTGCAACCTGGCCCCCATCCACAGCACTTATGTCATAGAAAAGAGTTACATGGATTAGTATTTCTTTAGGTAAAAGAGAGCTTGACAGGGACTGTGGGTCTGAGAGTACTCGTTAAAGCTGGGGAAGGAGGCAGCCCCAAGGTTTCCAGAGGAGGCCCCACCCTAGCTTGGCTTCAAAATAGGATTCTTTGTCAAGCATAAACTGGAAGTTCTGGTTGGAAGTCTTGGCTGGGACAAGAAAACCTGCCCCACACCCAGAGCCTGACGTAAACACAAAGTGATAGAGAGGACACAAAGGAAAAGGGGCCAGAAGAAGAGTTGACATTTCTAGTACTAGGGTCTAAGTACAGGTGATGTAAATACACAGAGACATGAGTAACCAAAGTGGGTGGATGAGAGGGAAGACACGCGGAGAAAGGCTGTGAGACCCCAAAGTCAGCAGACTCTTGGAAGACTAGATGTCCCATCTGGGTCCTTGTCATTAGGAATGCTGGGTTTAGTCCCCAACACCCTCCCTCTTTACCACCCGGATGAAGAGAGGTCCAAAGTTCTGTCTTACCACATACCTGCATCTGCACCACATCCCTTGCTTCTGTCTCTCTGCACTTGTTGCTAAGACAAACTTCTCAGGATCTTGTCCCTGCTGACCCCTCAAGGGTGGCATCAGCCTTTTGACAGGTTCATCAATAGTTCTTTTCTTCCATCAGGAAAGTCCCATTAGCATGAAAGTGGTAGACTTTCTCCCATCTGTCACTAAGAAAATAGCAATGGTGTGGGGGAGGGCACACCATCTTCTCCCAATCTTGTCATCTCTCCTCTCTGCTCCCATTTCACTCAGTCCTGTCTCTAAAATGTCAGCTACACTCCTCATGTGCAAATTCCCTGAGCCTATTCCATGAGTGTGTTTGTTCTCCCTGTACCTCTGTTAAGGGTACCAGTGGCCTCTGTGTTGTGGAGTCTGACTGTCAGCTCTTCATTGACATCTTACTTGAGTTATCAGTAGTGTTCAAAGTGTGGGTTACTCCCCAGTCAACAGTAGGGTTCCCTTCCTTGATGTTCTAGGACATGCTGTTCTTTGGGTCTCTTCACGTCTCACTGGAGGCTCCTCAGCTGTGTTTGGCGCTGTCTTCTCACTGCCCCGAGCTGCTTCTCTCTTCTATCTATACTCCCTTGCTGTACCCATCCTGTGTCATGGCTTTAAATACCATCTACAGGTACACAACCACTTTTGTGTTTTATACAAGGAGGAGGAGGAGGAGGAGGAGGAGGAGGAGGAGGA